>RJWT010005090.1:20021-31822 GCA_004365215.1 Cuniculus paca | reverse complement strand
TATTTCTGGAACAAATTAAAATTTAGTTTCATGAGTCTAACAGAGATCTATAGTTGTAGATATTCAACAATCTGATGGATGTGTTTACTTGAATGGCTGTTGACGCTACTCAAACTTGATGAATCTAAACTGGAAATCTTTTCTCTTAAACAAGACTGTTTTTTCTTTCCACTCAGTTTCCCAAGCTTAAAACTGACATTTTAAATTTTTATCTTCCCCTAATATTTAACTGGTTACCAAATTCTGTCAATATGCTTCTTTAACATCTATGAAATTTATCTCTTTCTCTTACTGACTATTGCATTGGTTCTATTTTTTTCTTAAGACGGAGGTATTAAGGTAACTATGTAGTCTCTCTGGAATCCTGTCCCTTTTATTTCTTCTCTGTACTGCAGCCCAGAAAGATTTTCAAAAGTACTAATGTGATCATTATTCTATTCTGCTGGAAAAGAATCACTAGCCTTGGGATAAAACCCAAGCTCCCTAGCATGCTCTATGACACCATTCGTGAGTGATGAACACTCCCTATACCTTTTGAAGTGAATGAGTGCCACGGTCAGCTGAACCATGCACAGCTCCTTCGGTGCAGGATTTGCAGTTCTTGATTACATTCACTCAGCCATCAAAGTGTAACTGAGTGCTGTCTATATACTAAGCATTATCATTGTGACAGGTCAGCCCTAAATTCTAAGGTGTTTAGTCTTATGAAGAAGCCAGACACATAAACAGATAAATATATCTTTTGTCCCCAAAGATAGCTGTATGTACAACATTATAGAAACACAAAGAAAAGGAGCCTAATCTAGCCTCAGAAGAGCAGAGAAAGCTTTCTGATGAACGAGATAATAATTGAGTCTTAAATAATATTTAGTTCTTCACCCATCTCAATGTATTCCTTAAGAGTAGTAATTTAGCTTTTCAAATGTATGTTTATGACAAGAAACATAAAATTTAATTTGTCCTTCATGTATGCTGGGCATACTTGGGTCTTGCTAATATTTTTCTTAGTATTGCACTATAATGTCACCCATTTAAATAGTTCTCTGTGTTATATTCATATAATCTAGAGTTACAAATAAAAATCAATGTTAAAAAGTGAAACACACCAAGGACAGAGCTATTCTTTTCAGAAAGGTGGTGTTTTCACAGATTGGATGAGAAGGCCATGATTATATCCTGCTGAAAGCAAAGCTTGTTGCTATGATCCTCTAGTTCCTCATGTACTATGCCATGGAAATTAAACTTCATATTAGTTTGGAAACATCTTTCTTTTATAAGAAATACTGACCAAATCATTTTCAGAAGTCAAACACTAGTTTTCGAGGGTTGGGGGCTCTTTTGGTAGTAAGTGGTGCTGTGTCTTCAGTTATTTAACCCCTCCATCCTTGTGTTGGGTGCAAGTGTAGACTTCTTGATCCTAGCATGACAGATGTGACTAATGGTGCCTTTCTGCCTCTCTCTGATAAAATCAAACTGGAAGACCTTGTGGAATTCACTGCAAGGTCTCCACTTCTTCAATTTGCAATACACTTTCAGTAGCAGCAGCTTAAAAGGAACAGAAGAAATTTCCCCAGAAACAGATTTGAAGATGAAGAATGTTGGAAGGAACAAACAGCAACAGGACAAACTCCTTCAGCAAAGGGATGCATGGGTTTCTGATAATCAAAAACTATGGAAGAAAAATATAAAATGTCCTATGGGAAATCTCCATAACCAAGATGATTAAATGATAAATTATGAGACTGAGATATAGCAAGATCCTTTTTTTTCCAAATAGGAAATTTTACTTTTGGATTTTATACAAATTTTTATGAAACTTTTTTGGATTGAGTGAAGTAAGTCAGAAATGAGTAGGTAAGCTATGCGCAGGCGGTTGCTGCAGAGGGGACACCCAGAGCCAAGCCTTTCCCTGGGAGTCTGCACCATTGCAGATAAGCCCCCTTCAAACCAGCGCCATGCGCAGGCCGCCACTGGCAGGGGGACAGCCAGATCCCAGTCCCTTCCCTTCCAACTCGCAAGCTGGCAAACAAGAAGTACCAACACCGCCTCCCCGCAAACCCCCAGCAACTGGCTGATCCAGAGAAACACAGGCTGTGATGATAGCTATGGAGGTGAAATGCAGTTGGATGCCTGTGGGGCTTTGGTGTTTCACTGATCTTGCAGGTGTAGGGCCAGAGGTCTGATTATCTGTTCAGAGGATAGTGGTATGCAGTGTGGCATCTGGGGGAGATCTCTTTCTGAGGGTGGTAGCCATTGTTGATTCCCTATAGTCTCGTTGTGAAGTCCTATATTGTTCACTGTTTTGCTGGGTTAGGTTTTATCCTCTTTTGCTTTGTTTGATCATGTTATATCTGATGGCATGATCAGCTATTTCAAAGATAGTAAGATAAATTATGGTAACCATTTTGGATTTACTATTGTCTTGTTTTGAAGTCTTTTATTGTATCCATTGTTTTGTTTTTATTGTTTCTATTCTATTCTGTTCTGCTTGATTTTTAGTATGTCCAAAGGTATCTGCAGCTATTTTGAAGACAACAAAAGGCATTATGGTAAGTATTGTTGATTTTGGAATGTTGTGAAGTCTTACATCACTTACTCTGGTTTGTTCTGATTGGTTTTATTTTCCTTGGTTTTATCCTCTTAAAAAAAAAAAGAAAGAAATGAGTGGGTAAAATAGAGGATACTGCACAATTAGTGGAATCAATAGGACTAATAGAAAGCCAGTTGGTGCAGCCATGGGAAATGTCCTGACAAATCACATTACCCACCTAATCCAGTGAAGGCAGGATGGGTGTTTCCATTGAGCATGAAATTTGAGATGTTCCAGTCACTCTGCATACACTGCTAAACACTGGATACTGGGTGCCAGCACTGGCATAGCTGCCACCATATGAACCTTGTCACCCTGACTACTATTGCCACCAGCAGTAGCTGTTTGTGGTCATTTTGTCCTGTTTTGCCTTAGTATGGCTCAGTTCAAAGGCTGGGTGGGTATACTTCTTTGCAAGAGCCTAGAACACGTGCCTTTGCCTTACGTAGAACCCAGCCTGGGACAGGTAGTTTCAGAGATGTTTAGCTTCTCTAGCAGGAGGTGGATTTTGCTTCACACTGGAAGTAAGAATTCCCTAAGAAGGTAGAGAAGTCTAATAGTGAGCAGATGGAAACACCATGTATACTAGTCTTACCAAAATGTTGGAACTGCAAATAACTCTTGTGTCTGATGACAACTGGGACCTCATGCCAATTGGGAATAATGGGGATGCAAAACTGAACCCATAACTGAACCCTGAAAGCTATCCTGGCCTTCTTGCTGAATATTCTGCCTCCTGAAGTTAGAACTTGCTCATGTACTCTTTTTCTTCCTAATAGTCTCCCTATCCTTTATTTCAGTATTGCAAAATCCAAATGTCACTAATTGCCTGGGTGTTCTGATAAAGTAAATCTGCTGTCAAACCTGAGGATTAATGAAAAAATGATTATAAAGTAGTTGCATAAATAAAACGGTGAATAGTTCTTAAAAATACATGACCTTAAGTTGGGTATGATAAACTTTTTGAGTATAAAGACAAAATTTGTTTCTCAGCCCTGTAAAAGCAGAGTTGCAGTGTAACAGAATTAGCACTTGACAGCTTACTATGTGCTGGATAATTTCTGTCAATTGTCTCATGTAATCTTTACTATGAAATAGATACCATCATTAGTATTATTTTATTAAAAAGTGCTCTTAGCTACTATATATTGAAAATGAATAATACACAAGTTTAAGAATGCCTGTTTTCAATCATGATATAGTTTTTTGAGATTGCTTCATGCCTACAAAATCTAAAGTATTATAATAAAATTTAAATTTTATAAAATGAAGACATTGTTCTGGTATACATGGTAAAATAAATACTTCTGTTTACCACTTCTTCCTCTCCAAGTGTCACTAGACAATAAAGGAATTGTTTAAAGTCATATGTTTACAAGAACATAAAGGTATGAGTTTATAGCAAGTTAATTTTTAAAAAATTGGAAGCAGGAACTTGGAGGAAATAGAAATAGCTAACTTAACTGACCAGAAAAATCAAAGACCTGAACCTGCTGCATGGGAAGCCAATAAAAGCAAACAGATCGATCCTGCAGGACTTGAAAAACACTCAGGAATTTAAGACACGAGTATCTGGAAAAGTAGGAGGTGTAGCATGGGGCTAAAAATGGATTCGTTGGAAATTTTTATCTATATTAGTAGTTAGGCCTTCAGATCTTTTTTCTCAGGGCAACTCCCCCTCTATATTCTGATTGAGGATTTGAGGTTTACTATCTAGGGAGAATGAGTTACAAGGGTTCACAAATTATAGAAGCTATATTATATACTCTGTGGCAAGATAAAGGCCCTTCACTGCAAAGAGGAGGTTAGTTAGAGATCTGCACACTGGGAATGAGAGCTGTCCAGTTCCACCCAACTTCCTGAAGAGTGACCACAAAACCTGAAACGATTTGCCTTATCCTAAAGATTCTTATTTGGGAATCTTAATGTGCCCAGAAGTGAATCGCTGCAGAGTACACTTTCGTGGTTCATCAGAAAGACAACTGTGTCTCTACCAGACCATCATGCACTGAAGCCACCAGTCACCACATCCTACCCAGAGGCATTTAATGTTCACACAGTTACAAATCATCAGGTGTTTGGAGAAAGACTAACAATGAACTGAACGAACAAGAAAGGTGACAGAGTATTTAAATATTCTAAAGAACATGAGAAAACATGCTCACAAAGGATAGATTACTTTAAAAGATTGTGGATATTAAAAAGTAATAGCAGAAATTAAATATTTGGTTAAGGAGGGAAGGTTGTAAAATAAAGCTGAGAAAATATTTCAAATGCATGTCTTAAAATTGGTGCAAAAGGACAAGAAACTTGGAACAGTTAATACCACTTCAGAAATTATAGTAGAAGTCTGAAAAAGAAAAAGCAAAGGAAAAAAGAAAAAATTATTAAAATCTATTCTAAAGATACTTCCTGGAATTATAGGAAAACACTTTCAAAAAGTCTGAGAGATTGGCCAGCAAAATGGAAGATGAAAAACATAAGACTAATACAAGGTATATCATCAGAAATATTTTGGGACACTAAAGATAAAAGAAAATTCTGAATGTCAAAAGAGATTAAAAATTACATTTTAGTCTGTTTTCTGCTACTAATATCCAATATCCTGGGACTGGTATTTGGTGAGGGCCTTTGTACTCCATTATCCCCTGGTAGAAGGCAAAAGAGCAAGGAGGACATGAAAATAAGTATGCTAGAGAGGGCTGGACTCTCTTTTTAACAGTCCTGTTCTTGTGAACCTGATCCACTCCTGCAGTAATGATCCACTTGGGGGGAGAGTCCTTGACCTCATCACCTCTTACTGTGCCCTACCTCTTACTGCTGCTGCCTTAAGGAATCAGTTTATAATACACAAATTTTGGGGGAGCATAGTCAAATCATACTATTTACATATTAATGATTAGGAGTCAGAATAAAATTAGATTCTTAAAACCAATACAGGAAGCTAAAAGACAAAGCATATTGTAGGGGCAGCAAAAACTCCACCTCCATCCACTTAGGGTTACAGCTGTGTCTGAGAATTAAATCGACATAAAATAGATTAACAGGGAAAGAGCATACAAATTTATTTAGAATGTTCAGCCTTCATAAGGAAGGGAAGACCCAAAGAAACAGTCAGTTATTAATATACTGAATTGGGTAAGAGTGGTAAGTTCTGAAGAAACAATTAAGTTATGTGGGGAGTTTTAAAAGATGCAGATTATTTTAATGAAGTCTTTGCAGAATTCTGTTAGTCGTGATTGGACTTTTCATCCTTACGGATGTGGATGTTGCACCTTTCACTTGGAAATTTCATTTTCTGCTTTTAAGAAACACCATGAAGATCAGAGTGATCTTTTTATACCTGCTGTTTTTTTAAAAAATTCATTTAACTAAGTCAATATGTCAGAAAAAGCATATTTTAATCCCTTCAATATAGAGCAGAATTCTGTATCAAGTCAAACAGTCAAGCATGAGGGTAGAAGAAATATTTTGCCAACATCTTTTTTTTACATCTTTGGACCTGCATATTCTCAATAATTCTAGATCGTAAGTATCCTTTACAGGCATGTCCCAAAGGATGTGTATCCCCTGTGTAGTCAGGAAATTATCCAAGAGAAAAGAGGGCAAAATGTAAAAATCGAAGACAGTTTTCAGGATGATTATGGTGTGGTTGATTTCTGCCATGACCAGTCCAATTTAAAGCAAGGAAACAAGGGAACAAGGCCACAGTAGCCATGTGTACGGAGGGCGGGGTGAGGGGAGAGGGACCTACTGAGTACAGTTCAGCTCTGTCAGGGAACAAGTGACGGTTACATAGTAGGCCCAGCAATTGGACTAAATGAGAAAACTATTAATTCCCTGAAGAAATAGTTACAGAAGAGAATAAAATTAGAATACATGGTATTGGACTACCCAGCATTATTTTGCATAGCCATAAAATATAAACAACAAAAATTGATTAAGCTGAAAAGAATGGTGTAGGTCTTTCAGAAGAACAGAAGATGAGTTTGCAAGGTTCCTCTGTATCTGTGGATTCTGCATCTACAATTCAACCAACTAGGGGTTAAAACTATTTGAAAAACTGTTGCACCTGCAGTGAACATGTACAGACTTTTTCTTCTCACCATGCCCTAAACAATACAATGTAACAATTATTTGTATAATATTTATAGTGTATTAAGTAGTATAAATAATTTGGGAGAACAAGATGTATGAGAGGGTGTACATAGCATATATGTGAACCCTATGTCATTTTATACAAGGGAGGTGAACACTGGCGGACTTTGGTAGCTCTGGAGGGCCATGGAACCAGTCTCTTGTAGATTCTGAGAGCTGACTATGTTAGTTATGAGAGGGTGAGAATTAAATTCTTGTCTCCTGTAGTAGGAATCATAGACATGGTTTAAATTTTAAAAATCATAAAGAACAATGCACAGTTTAGAAATAATGTAAGTGAACACCAGAAGAAACGGATAAAGTCGTTGTAAGCGGCTGTTTCTGGGGGAGTGGTGATTAGGAGAACAGACATCTGGGGTGTGTGTGTGTGTGTGTGTGTGTGTGTACATATGCAGATTACTCCAATAATTATAAAAATGAAATTTTAGAAAAGCAATCTCTTAAAATTTACTATTTTTGACTAGTATATTGTTATGCAATTCTAATGGAATTATAAATATTTTGTTTTTGCCAAACATTTAAATAACATATCTGAAAGTAATTTCAAAGTAGTAAAGTAGAAAATTTACAAAATTTCCTGTTCCTTTTATGCAAGTTATATGACAATCCACACAGCATATTTGAAAATAGTTCATATCTAAATATATTCAGAAAACATTCAACAAATATTTTTTAATAAAAATTGAGCACGAACAGTAAATGTTCCAGTTTTTTAAAACAACAAAGTTCTCTTTTTTTCACCTGTGAAGGTTACAGATTATGTACTGTTCATAAGCTCTATGCTACTAACACAGGGTCTGACCATACATATGGGAGATGTTTGTTAAGTGTTTGGATGGAATTGAAATTTTTGAGTGCCCTGGGGACCGTACTGAGCCAAGAATGGAGGGAGGAGGTGCTCTCCTTGCCTTGCTACAGTTTGATTTGTCACTTTTCTGTTGGAATGAAAATGAAATTCACAAATTCCTCGAGGCTTTTACTAGGAGTAAAATTCTAAGCTTTTATGATCCTGTCTGTAAAGGAACTTACTGGCCTCCATGCCTCAGATTACTGCCCCACATCTGGATTTTTAGATGGATTCATGGTTTTCCTCATAGTCTATAAATCACACATCCAAAATGAAACCTCTTTTAATCTACTCCAGTCCCAGCCACTTGTTGGTATTTTGTTAGCAACTTAAGAATATAACTTAAAAACAAAAGGCCTTTTTAATTTAGGAAGGAATTCTTTCTGTTGTGTTTTATTATTCCTATTTAAATTTCAATTAATTCCATTTTCCTGCAATTAAAATCTTTCTTTTCATGTATTAGTTAATAATACTAATACTAACATTTTCTCCCTTTTAGTCTTAGCCCCTTATTTTTAAATGGAAAATTTAACCAATACACATATACTTTTAATGAGAGAAAATACCAGTCCAAATAGAATGCTCACCGTTTGCTAGGTATTAATCATTAAAATCCACCTAATTCTTTTGCATTGGTTCTCTTTACAAAAGACCACAGATGTAGTAGATTACAAAACAAATTATTATCTTAATTCTCTGATTCAGAAACCTAATATGGTTTCACTGGGCTGAAATCAAGTTGTCAGTGGGAAGTGTTTTTTTGTTTATTTGTTTTGCTTTGTTTTAGATGCCTTAGGAAAGGCTGTTCTTTGCTTTGTCTGGCTTCTAGAGGCAGCTCACATTCCTTGGCTTATGGTTCCCTCCCCTGTATTCAAAGCCAGCAGCCTGACATCAGTTCTGTTGTCCCTTCTCTCTCTTTTTTTTCTGTTGCCCTTTTCTTTATTTTTTCTTTTGTTGTTTTTGACCCAGTCTCGCCATCCAGTTTAGGTGGACCTTGAATTCTTGGTGATCCTTCTGCCTCAGCCCCCAGAGTGCTGGGATTAAAAGTGTGTACTACCACTCCAGACCACTGTCATCATATTGAGGCCAACTAGATTTCAGTCTCCCTGTTTGAAGGTCAGCTGTAACAACCTTAATTCATTTGGAGCTTATTTCCCCTTTGTTATATAAGGTAATACACAGGCTTCTGGGATTAAGATGTGTACAATGGGCATTTTATTTTGCTGTCATATTTCTTTATTATAGTACCTACACTTATTATTGTCACTCCCAGTTTACAGATGAAACACAGAGAGGTTATAAAAACTGTACAACAGGATAACTCACTATCAGCATACTGTTATATTGATTTAGTGTCTTTTTCTGTGCTTTCTTACATAATTGTTAGGTTATAGGTATAACTGTGTAGCTGCTCTTTCTTATCCTACTTGTGCTTAACATGCATACACGAGCTTTCCCCACATCTTTAAAATGTCTATACAGCATTCCAGCCTCAGTGCCTTTGCACATTCTGTTTCTCCTGTCAGTTGTGTTTTTTCCACAGGTCATGCCACTTATTCCCTCTTGCTTCACTTTCCAGTGTCAGCAAGGAGGTCTTCCTTGACCACTGTTATTATATATGTGCCCTATGTCTTTCTACCTTCATACCTTTATTTTCTTCGTAGAGTTTATCACTAGTATTTTTATATAATACATTGATTTATCATTTGTCTCCACTATTAGAATATAATCTCCAAAAGAACAGGGACTTTATTTTGGTCATCGATGCAGGTCATAAATATTTTTTTAAGGGAATGAATGAACAATTGAGATTTTTAAATTAAGGAAAACCATTCATAATACTCTTACTATGACAAATGAGCTGTTCTCCTGTTCTACTTACTGCCCATTTGTAAATATTTTATATGTTCAATGATAGTATAGAGGCAGTTACATGTGTGTGTGCGCCTGAGCACATACTTAAGCATTAAATTTTAACCACTTTCCATACTGCTTTGTAGTCTTCAGAACGTTGGTTTTAATGGCTGTTTAAATAATATTAAATTGCTGGATAGAATTAATTAACCATTCTTCTATGGGATATCCTTTAGGTTCTACTTTGATCCTTTATTAACCAGATGTTTCATCTTCGGTAACTTTTCTTTGAACTCTTTCCCTCATTATCAAAGGGCAAAGTACCTGGATATGCCTGCCAAATAATTGTTACTGAGCAGATTATTAGTTTCCTACTTTTTGGGTACATTTGTGATATACTGCTATGACATACTATTTCACTGAACTTTTGCTGCTATTAGCATCTATTACCTTAGGATGAATACTCAAGAGTGATATCATTGTGCTGAGGGGGACAAAATATTTGATAAACATATTAAATTGAATCAATTTATGATGACTATTCCTATCTTGGTTTTAAGTATAAATTTCAGTAAAAACAGGTAACATTATTTTTTATAATATGTTATTTAGAATATATTTTTATTTGTTTACTAGGTATTATTTTTTGGAGTATAAAGTTTTACTATATCAGAAAAATTTCCTCTGTTTCAAGTAATATTTTAAGCCCTCCCAGGTATAAAATCTTTCTTTTGTTTTTATGCTTTAAAAAAAAATGAGAATTTTGATTAAACTTGGGAAAAGATCCTCTCAATCCTTTTTGGCTGAGTAGATTGCTCATTCACTTTAGTTTTGAATCTCCTTTGAATTTCTTAGAATTGTGTCCAAATTATTTCCTCCAAAGTTCTTCTTTTTTTAAAATTTGACAAATCTTTCTAATTTAACAGTTGCTCTTAAAAATAGACTCATCATCAGCGTGGTGGTAGAGTTGTCTGTATGTTTCCTGGTCTCAATTTAGTCAGAGCATCTGTGCAAATTGGTATGAAAGTTATTTATTACTCCACCATCCAGAGGGAATGCTTGATTCCTGACATTTGTATTCCCTTGAACATAAAAGCCAGATAAAAAGAAAATCAGACTTCATGCTTTGGGGACTGAACAGATTGCTTACCATGGTTAGGAGAGAATACCTCCCCCGCCTCCTCTTCCCAAATTAGAAATACATTTTCATGGATTGTGTCCTTAAATGACCAGATATTTTTCTTTTTAAATCATATTTGTCAGGATGATTCACACTGGAGGAAAAAAAGAGTATTGAGCTGGCAGAAGAGCCTTGGTTAAGAAAATATGCTTTGGAAGCCTGTAGACCTGCATTGGTCAAAAGTATTTCTGTGACCTTGACCCAGTTGTTGTGCCTCTACCTACCAGAATCCTGAGCTATTGATAAGGATAAGTCATAGCTCATAGGAGTCTATGAAGATTGAATAAATTAATGTGTGCAAAGTATGTGAAACATCAAGATACAAAACACTAGTCAAAATTGTTACCTGTGATCATAGTTAAAGTAGAAAAACAAGGAATTTTGCATATAAAAGCACATGTATCTTGATAGCTACTGTTGGAGACCTTAGCAAATCTCCACAGCCCTCCCATTGGAGTGTCTATTCCACAAGGGGTCTAAATGCTTAAGTGAACTCAGAGACATCACCCAGTGATGGTTTTAGCTTTTGCGTTGAATCCTGTCATTAAAAATGACTGGTTCTTCCTATTTTGATATGATGATATGACTCTATTGTAGTTACCCTGAGAATTATATAGAAATAAATGCTAAGTCTATACAACCAAGATGATTTAATTGCAACAACAATAGAATTCAAATTAAGAGGGATTATTACTAGCTCACTGCAATACCCAGACATTGGAAAAGGGAGTCAGTTGTGGTTAAGGCAGGGCTTCCCATTGCGCCAATATATATCCAGTCCACCTAAAATACCCTCAAACCACAAATCAAGGGGTAGGAGAAATGTGGGTTTCTTGGGAAAAAAAAAACCTTTCTATTTTGAGCATCCACGCTGTCGAGATGGTGGTCTGTAGTTTCACTGATTTAAGGTGCCGTCTTCCACCTGCCCCCAATTCGTGTGTGAATTCTAGGATGAGATGGTGTAGATGATGCTGTCCCAAGCTAATCATTGGTAGATGTGGACATTTGTGTCATCTCTTTACTCACACTTTGATGTCCATAATGAGTCTATTCAGATTGAGAAATAATTGTCACATGCTGCTGATTGAAAGCCTTTTTTCAGATTCGTAGAGATCTGTTTTTCTTTCCCTCTCATGTGTCAAAGAATTGAATGTACAGCTCTAGGTCCATCA
>RJWT010005090.1:0-19921 GCA_004365215.1 Cuniculus paca | reverse complement strand
ACAATTTTATGCTCCTTTTGGCTGCCCAGGATTTCTTGGCTGCTCTTAGACCCTATTAGGGCAAGAGTCACCCTGTGAAGCAGTATGGGCCAGTCTTTGCTGACACAGCCCCCAGCCTTTCTCCTCTGTGTGTGTGTCTCCAAAGACTCTGGGTTCCCTTTTTACAGTCCTTATTCCCACTAGGGGACATTTTGATTTCATTCCCCATCAAACTGATTTTTCAATGACCTTACATTATACTACACAAATCTTGTTGGACCTCAGACTCTTTCTAACCTAACTCAGGGTATCTCAACTGTCTTCCAGAATGAAGAGCTTTCCTGGCTTATCACATTCTTCCTAATCCATGGTTTGTGCTTGGACTCTGCCAAAGGACTTTGGGTGCTCTTTCATCTTTTCTGTATTAACTGACTTTTAAAAACTGACAAGTATATATAATTTTTACAAATTTAAAGTCACAATTGTTTTAAAAATATTTAAGGAAATCTGAAAAGTTTTTTTAAAAATGTATGTTCTTTGCAAACTAAACATTCTTAATTTTTTCAATTATTTCAGTCCTATGGATTCATGTTCTACAGTCTCTGTGACCTTCCTAAAAATGAAATAAATATAACACCCTATAGATGCTTTTACTTGACCAAGATTAAGTCAGATCCGTTTCCTCATCTTATTCTGAAGAATTTGAAATACTGCTTCAGGCAGCTCTCAAAAAGCAGTAAGAGGAGGCTGGGGATTTAGCTCAGTGGCTTAAGTGCCTGCCTGGCAAGAGCGAGGTTGTGAGTTCGATCCCTGGTACCAAAAAAAAAAAAAATCCCCCAAAAAACCAGTAAGAGGGAATACTGTGAATGTGGAGAAGCAAACAGGCATTTAAATGAGTTTAAAATATTAGAAATCCAAGTTTAATGATCCATATCTCTGGGAGGCTCATAGGAAATGGAAATTAAATTGCTAAACAGCTTATCAGGACCACTTCACTGGGCTGGATTCGGAACTGTGAAGAGAGGGTGAATGGTAATATTCTTTCTGAAATATCGGCTACGCTGTGGCTGTCTTCACCTAGTGATTCTGCCAAAAAACCAAGTGACACTTTCTGTTCCCCAATAATTATATTTATATTTATTCAGGCTTTTAGGTGGTGTACATTCTGCTTGCCAGAAAAATCTTTGAGGAGCAGACATCCTGGCTTTATTGGCTGCCCTCAAGTTTCTGCCATTGATTGCGCTACTGTCATTGTGGACCTGGGCTCCTTGGTCTCCATGTGCTCAGGCTCTGCTTGTTCCATGAAGAACAGAGAGTGATACTGTACACAGCCAGCCCTTCAATAATGTTCTTTTCCTTTCTTCGTTCAGAGCTACTTGTCATGGCAGCCTGGGATCCCTGGTTGATACTGTGCCTAGGCTTAGTTAACAAAACAGACTGGTGTGTCAGCATGACCCTGGAATGGGAATTAGGAAATTTGGGACTTTTCTGTTTATGCTACTAATTTTTTTGTGCCTTCTGAAAAATAATTAAATTCCTCATGCCTTTTTTTTCTTTTTTCTTTTTTCATGCTAGGGATCAAACTCACAACCTTGCTTTTGTCAGGCAGGCACTTATGCCACTGAGCTAAATCCCTGGCCATGCCTCCTTTTCTAATCTGTAAATGAGCTGCTTGGACCAGACCAAAATTTTATACAGTTTTATCATTCTGTGACATTGACACTTAATATTTAATTAGCAGCAATGACCTAGAGGTTTATATCTATGTTATGGTTTGTATCTAGTTGCCCCCCCCCCAAGCCTCATGTAGTCATGAAAGCCACCGAATGTAGTGTTTGTGATTGATTTGTTGTCTAGTGCTGGGACTGGTGGTGGGAGTTCTGCACCTGCCCAGGGATGGAGCCGACATACAATGTAAGATGAAGAAGCAGGTGGGTTTTTTCCTTTTTTGCGCGGTTCGCTCTTGCCACTTGCAGCTGCCATGAATGGCTGCCCCTCCAGCCACGCTACCCTGCCTCGGAACCAGCTAAATATGGACTGAAGCTGTAAGAAATCAATCTCTCCTTCCTTCAGTTTGGGCATCAGGTATTTTGTCTCAACAATGAGAGAAAAAGTAACCAAGACAATCTACATATGTATTTTTAATTTTAGTATCATAATCATAAACACTATTGACCATCAGTGATCCTTTTGGAATATTGAAGCTAAGTACTTTTTAAAAAATATTTTCTCAAGGTAAATGATATTTATCTTTCTATTACATAATGAAGAGGAATAGAATTTACACTACCATTTTGTGCCATATTCCATTGACTTCATTAAACCTTGCATTTATACACTATGACTGAAATTTGTTAGAAAGTTAAATGACAGTGACATTTGATATAGGCAGATGAGATGGAAAGGTTACATTTGCATAAATCCATGTCTCAGGTTTTAGTTTTAAGTTCTGAAGTACAGCTGAGCCCTTTTCCAAATCATTGACTCATTCTGTGTACTGATTAGAGTGTAATCTGCATGGAACTGGGAAGTATACCTGGTTTTTGTGGTCCTCAATGAGCAGCCTCATACATGTCTTAAATCATTGAATCACTTGGGTGAGCATTACTTCCATCAAGATCTAATTTCAGTGCTGCCAGCTCTCTGTTGGTGGTCAAGTCTTAAGATGCTTTTGGTTACATCTTTCCCACTTCCCTTAGACCAGTGATGGCAAACCTTTTAGAGCTTTCAATTATACAAATAACCTGCTGTGGCACATGTACCATAGTTCACCACACTGCTTATACACTACTTCAAACCCTTCTCACTTGCTTCAAGTCATCAACACAACCCTTGCTGCATTCACTTTAGGCAATTGACTCTCATCTGAGAAAACTGAGGTCATCCTAATGTGACACAACTAGCACTCAGTGACTCTGCATTGAGTGCAGTTTGGTGACCTACGGACAGTAAAACCTTCTTGTAATGTCACTAAGTGGGGCAGTGAGCTGACCTGGAATTCTGGGTCTGGCAACTCATCATCAATTGTTAGAGCTATTGTCATGCATGTTATTTCAGAAAAGTCACAAGTATTGTGCTCTATCATAGAGACCTAAATCTCTAACTCCTGTTTTTCTTCCTTGCAACCCAGAAGTGTGTCCACATATCTACCTATGCTTTCTTCTCTTCTGGCAAGGTCTTTCCTCCCAGAGTCTGCTTTCCATCAGTACAATTGATCTCATTCTCCATCTTCCCTTGGGTCTTGCTTTTTGTTTGGTGCCTTCAATTTCTGTCTCTCTACTTGATCCTTTCCCTCAGTCCAATTCATTCATTTATTGTTCAGATCAGATTGACTTATTGATCTTAATTTAATATATCTTTTCCTTTGCCATATTACTCTGCATTGTCTTCATTTTCATTTTTATGTCTGTTTTCTCATATGCAAAATGAAGAGGTTGGACAAGATCAAATGTCTTATACTGTGACACACTTAGTGTTTAATCAGTTGCAATGGCATGGACATTTCTATCTGTATATGTGTTTTTAATTTAGTGTCATACTCCTGAGTGATAAGAGCTAGAATATACTTTTCCAATTACCCCACTGATGTTAGTCTTGGCCATGAGACTTGCATTGATCAGTAGAAAGTACACACAAGTAATAGCCATTCTCAGCCTGGACTTCAAGAAGCATATAAACTTCTGCTGCTTTGTTTTCTGGGGTTCTGCTTTGAGAACAATATGCTCAGGGAGCCTATTGTTTTGAGGAAATACATGGTGTGGAACTGAATGTCACTCAAACTGGGAGCCAAGCCTCGCTGAGCTCACCAAGATCAACTGGACTTAAGTTGAGCCACAGATCTATGGCCATGCAAGAAATCCTTGTTATTTTAAGATGTTACATTTTAGGGTGATATGTTATGCAGCATGATTACAGTAAGAACAAATTCATATACTACCCAATCCATTCGTCCATTTAGCAGTTATTAATTGGGTAATTGATATATGAGTGACACTTGTAACTACAAACCTCAGCAATACAATAGTGAGTAAAACAAGGCAAAGAAAAATGAACACAGTAAGTTCATGTTTTACCAAATGCTAGAATAAAACAAGATGGAGTGATATGATAGACAGTGATGGGACTGTGGAAGAGTACATATTTAGTAGAGTGGCCAGGAAAAGGGTCTGAGCAGAAAGTACTGAAAGAAACATGAATGAAAAGAGGCAGCCAGAGGTCCAAGCAGCCATAGATGCACTATGTCCTTCTGCAGAAGGACAGTAAAGGCAGTGGAATGACTTTGGCCTAGCAACAGATTTCAGTGTCTCTCAACCAAAGGCTATAAAAATTAGCACTAAAAATATTCCAAAATCTTGAAGCCATGCTGATATCTAGAAATAAATCTAGGTCCCAGGAAGCAGCTCAGTCAGACAAGAGAACAAAGATGGAAGCAAAGGAGGCAGGTTCTGAACTAGTCTTGCTGGCCACTTGTCACAGGGGTCTGGCTGGTGAAATGTACAGCTAGATGGCTAGCTGCACATCCACTAAAATCGCTGTATCTGCCTTCATTATTGGCATCTTCCTGTTTTATATTTGTTGAGTCAAAGTTTTTCTATCTCCAAGATACATTATTTTCACTGGATGCAACTAATTTCATGATTTTCTTCTGCTTTCTCCTTTTTTTGTTGTTTTTTCCTTGTTATTCTAATCAAAGTTATATGTGTTCATGGTTTAGTAGAATTCTATAAAAATTTTTTTTTAATAAACAACACCTGTCCTCATAAACAACCATGTCATGGTGATATTTATCCAGCCCAGATTTTCACCTGATTATTTGACATTTTTCCTTCATATTTCTAAAGAACTTGCTGGGTGTTACTTGATTCACCATTTTAAAGTGTGGTTTTATTGATCTTCCACAACTGACTGGGAGAACTTAACATTCTCTCTTTCCTTTTCTGTTCAATACATTTTTATTCTAGCCTATCACCTTTTCCTTAGTATAATGTTACAATAATTTTGTTTAGATCAGTGTTCAGTATTTAAATAAATGCTTTTTGCAGCTGAACCAGACAATAAGATGTAATTGCCTTTCTTCTCTGTGGTAGGCATCCTCTCAGATAACCTCAAGGTTCCCTGCCAGCTAGTGTCCAAACCCTTATGCATTTCCTACCCTTGGAAGTGAGCTAACTTATTGACTTGCTTCTGACAATTTGAGTATAACAGAAACAATGGTTGCCACTCCTGAGATTAGCACACATAAAGACTGCCTATCACTCAGCCCTTTTTCACTTGCTTATTCTGAGTGTGTGAGCCAGAGGTCTAAAAATGTCTCACCAAATTCCTATTCTCAAATATAACCTGTTTCTGCTGTGAAGCAGTTTTGCTGATGGATCTAAGGTTACTAACTAGCTTAGAGAGGCACCATGGAGATCGGGGAGATTCTCAGTGTGAGGATTCTGGCAAACATTGCTGGCTTCAGGATGAAGAAGGTCAACAACCAGGGAATGTGGGTGGCTTTGCAAGCTGAGTATGACCCTTGGTCATCAGCCGGAAAGGACTTGAGGACAAGCATCCTATAACCACACAGAAGTGAATCTTGCCAACAGCCTGAATGACCTTGGATGTGGATTTCCCCCCAGAGGTATCAGGTAGAGCTCAGCCTAGGTAACAATGTTTTCAACCTTGTCTGAGGAGGAGGTCTAGGTTTCTAGAGCACTTGTTAAGGTGCACAGTAATCAGATGTTTTCCATTTGGCAAGTGCTAGCTTTTTCCTTAATCTCTGAAAGTAACAAGGAAGGTCATATTTTCTCCCTCATTCTCTTTTTTCTAATTCCAGTGCAAACCCCAGAAAAAAATAAGAATGCATTGCCCTTGAGCTTTGTCTAAATTTTTATTTATGCTCATAAAAACCAGGAATCTATCAGATATTTGGCCTTGAGCTAGACAGGTGTTTGTTTGCTAGCAAAAGATTAAGATTTCCTAAAAAGTTTTGTTACTTGTTTTTTAGTTCCTGAGTACTATGATTTTCTGACACGTGCTATTCCCAGAGTAATCTCATTAACATTGCTCATTTACTAT
The DNA here is from genome assembly GCA_004365215.1 of Cuniculus paca. Taxonomy (NCBI): domain Eukaryota; kingdom Metazoa; phylum Chordata; class Mammalia; order Rodentia; family Cuniculidae; genus Cuniculus; species Cuniculus paca. Next base: position 13,882 of record RJWT010005090.1, on the reverse strand, counting down.
TTAAGTGAGAGACCATTTGCTCAGGAGAACTCTGTATGTATTTTAAAAATAGCTACATGTTCAGGTTTCCTTGATCTTATGAAGAGCACAAAAAAGGAAGCTGTTATTTTTATACACAGAAACAGCTCATTTTGAAATCAATGTGTTTTCCTTTATATATAAATAGGTGCATAGATGTATATAATCTTCATTGATACGCATTTCATATTTTTGCATACGTATATCAATGTTCCTTTTACAAAATGTTGGTCTGTCTGGTTTTTGTATTGAGAGCCAAGAGCTCAGAAGCATAGTTTTACATTTATAACTTCCTCATATTGTTTGTTTGTTGACCTAACCAGTGATTACCTGTTTTACATCTAGGGCAGTTGTGCCATGACAGTTCTTGAAGATATAAGCATGAGCTAAAAGTGGATTCAAATAACTTAGTTTGGCTGAGAAACAAACAGCTAAATTAATTTATGGTGGAAAACAATAAATAAGAGATACTCTTCTTTCGAAAGAAGACCCGTAGCAAGATGGTGTACTAGTGTCTATGACAAAGAGAATTCCAGGTTAGTGACAAAGCTTTCCCTTGTAAAAGTGCCCTTTTTAAGGGCTATAAAATTGTGATAACTGTAGTTCTGTTAAGATGAATCAGGCAGGACTGAAAAGGAAAATATGAATGGCAAACTCTATTTAAAGAAATTGTATTAGTTAGGTCAATGTCACTATTTTTAAAAAATAAAAGTGTTTTTTTTTTTGTAGTTCGTAAGTGGGACTATTGGGTGTTCATGCTATTGTATGACATGTTCCTCCCTCAAATCAGCGTATGACACGGTCACATTACTGGTATGATGTAAAAAAAAAAAGTAAAATGTGTAATTGCTCAAACAACATAAAAGTATGTTATCCAATCGTGAAGTACAAAGTAACTGTATTTTGTTGATGAAGGTTCCCTTCCATACAGTGACTCAGAGATGAAAAACCTTTCATTTTGGAGTTTTTCCATCGTCTCTGTCTGCCAAGGTCCCTAGGTTCTTAACCAGAGTATTCATGCATGTGTGAGGCCATTAAGGGTTAGCCATAGAAGCAGTCCATTGTACTTCTTGTCACATCCTATTGTCTATAACTCAGTTAATATAATTTTATCGAATTACAGCAGAGAGCTGTTGACTACCTACACAGTTGGGAGAAGAAAGAGGTAAACAATTAATATCACTTAATTCAGCCTTAAATTGATTGTAACACAAGGATTAGAAAGTGATACAGGGTTTTGTACCTAAATATTTTCTTCTCTGGAGCACCCATCAGCTATTTATTAAATGGCATATGTTCCTGGATATCTACACCACATCTCCTTGGTCTGAATTCTCTGTCATTTGTCAACACTCACCTTTAAATTGTGGTGCCTAGAAAGGATCACATTAGTCCAGTTATGGTTAATCAGTAAAAAGCATAGTGGGGCAAATTTTTCCTCATTATCTGAACATAATTCAAGACTATCTTACCAGATAACTTTTTTTTTAACCATTTCATTTATTTGCTTAATTTTGCTGGTGTTACACATTAGAAAAGTGTAATCCATATTTTGATGAAACTAGCATAATTATCCAAGTAAATGTTACTCCTTCATGATTGTATTCCCAATATTAAACACAATACTTGGCACATAGTGGGTATTCAATAATTAATGAACAGAGAGGGGTGTTTCAGTATCTAACAAGATTCCTTGAACACAGTACTTTCATATTTTCCATGAATTTATCTTTTTGGGCTGCATTCCAGTTGATCTCTGCAATTGGTTTTCTAATTTAATACATTTTTATATTTTTCAATGGTTGTACTTTTATTTTTTTATTTTAAAGAGAAAAAAGCAGAAAAATCAAGAAGCAAACAATTAAAAAACAACAACAAAAGCAAAATGGCAACAACAATGACAACCAGAAAAAAAAAACCAATGGCAATATAAGATTTCAAAACAAAATGATAGGAATTTAACAATGATCGTTATATTGCATATTGTTAACTTCAGAGTAATTGCTCAGGCTACCAGATACAGGGATGTAAGATTTACCAAGCAGAATTTCCCTTTGAGCAGTTTCTTTCCCTTTTACTATATCTATTGTAACTTTTAGCTCTATTTACTCTTTCAGTTTTTTACACTAGTGAGACAATATGGTGTTTACACATGCAAGTCTGATTTATTTCACCTAAAAGTATGGTTTTTAGTTGCATCCATTTACCTATAAAAGCCTCAAGTTTATCATTTGTTATGACTGAGTAGTATTCCATTATATAAAAATACCACATCTTTTTTATCCACTCCTCAGTCGATGGACATTTGGGTTGTTTCCAAGATTTGGCTATTACAAATTGTGCTGCTATAAACATGGGTGCACATATATCGCTGTGGTATGATGTTTTTAATTCTTCTGGAAAAATACCCATAAGGGGAATAGCTGGGTCTAATGGAACCTCTAATCCTAGTTTTTTGAGACATCTCCATGCTGATTTCCACAATGGTTGTACCAGTCTATACTACCACCAACAGTGGAGAAGAGTTCCTTTTTCCCCATATCCCTACCAGCATTTGTTATTGGTTAGTTTCTTGATGTCAGCTATTGTTTCTGGAGTGAGATATCTCAGTGTCATTTTAATTTGCATTTCTTGAATGACCAATGGTGCTGAACATTTTTTCACATATGTATTTGCCATTTGTATTTCTTCATCTGAGAATTGTGTATTCATCTCAGATGCCCATTTTTGGATTGGGTCTTTAAATTTTGGAGGCCTGATGTATTTCAATTCTTTATACATTCTAGATAAAAGTCCTTTGTCTGAAGGACAGTTGGCAAAAATCTTTTCCCAATCTGTGGGTTTTCTTTTCACTCTGTAGATAATTTCTTTTGATGTGCAAAAACTTTTTAATAAGACAAGATCCCTGTTGTCGATTCTTTGAAGTACTTTCTGTGAAGTTTGGTTTTTGTTCATGAACTCTCAGGCTACCCCTCTATGTTGTCAAGATTTCTACCTACTTTGTCTTTCAGTAGGTTTAGTGTTTCTGTCTTAATATTTAGATCTTTGGTCCATTTTGACTTTAGTTTAGTGCATGGTGATAGGCAGGGGTCTAGTTTAAGTCTTCAGCATATAGAAAGTCAGTTTTTCTAACACCACTTATTAAAGAGGCTATCTTTCTTCCAGTGAACATGTTTATACCCTTTGTCAAAGACAAGGTGGTTGAGTGTGTTTGCAGTTGTGTCTGTATCTTCTGTTCTGTTCCTTTGATCTTCAGGTCTATTTTTTTTTATGCCAGTGACATGCTGATTTTATTATAGCAGCTTTGTAGTATAATTTTAAGTCTGGGATTGTGATGCCTCCTGCCTTGCCTTTGTTGCCCAGGATTGCCTTTGCTATTCTAGGTCTCTTATGGTTCCATAGGAATTTTAGGAATATTTTCTCTAGATCTGTAAGTTATGCAAATGGTATTTTGATCAGGATTGCATTAACTCTGTATAACAGTTTTGGAAGTGTGGTCATTTTCACAATGTTGGGTCTTCCTATCCATGAGTAAGGGATATCTTTCCATTTTCTGAATTCTTCTTCAATTTCTTTTTTCAGAGTATTGTAATTTTTAATGTATAGTTCTTTTACTTCTTTTGTTAGATTAATTCATTTTTAATGGCTGTACTTTTAAATGTCTAGAGTTTCTATTTGTGATTTTCTCCAATAAATTTGACATTTGTATTTTTTTCTCTATTTCTCAGAACATTTTTATATTTGTCTTATTTGGAATCATGTATGTTTTGAAGATTCTGGCATTTTGAAGTTTTCATTTGTATCCTTTTGTGCATGTGAGCTCCTTTTCACTGGTGTTGGTTACTGTGGGAATCTCAGGCACACCAGGGAGCATGGCCGTACTATAGGGTAACAGTGGTGAACCTATGACATGCATGCCATGTTTGGGCTGTTTATATCATTGAAAGCTCTAAAAGGTTTGTCATCACTGCTATAGGGTGTTTGATCTTTTTGCTGTGCTGATGATCTATACATAGGGCCATTTTTAAATAGAATTTTTTGTGTTAATATCTCATGTTAGAGTTTTCTCATTTTGAGGACAGTAAAATTTTTGACCATACACTCACAAGTGGCATGCATCTGGGATTCCTATTTCTGGTGGATGACTGAGAACAGAGACTAAAGATTTAATTTCCTTCTTAATGAACTTAAAAATCTTATTTTCCTAAGGTAAATATCTGAATCTTGTGCTTTGCCTGTCGGCTCTTTTTGGCACACTCCTTGCTTTTTATGCTTAAGTATGTATTAAAAACATCTTAAAAATATATTCTCCCCAGCATTTCTATGGGTTTGGAGCAGGCAGTGGGTTTCCCGCTGTGGTGGACACTGTGATGCATGGCCCAGAAACCCCTTCACTGAAGGATTTGTTGACCCAGCTGCTGGCAGTACTGGCTGTAGATAGTGCTCAGCTGTCAACCCTTCGGGGATTGCTCAGCTGCAGAAATCCTTCTTATCCAAGGTCATGTCCCTTTCTTTCCCTGGGCGGCCCACATCTAGCAACTAATTAATGCAAGGGTAAAGAGGGCCTGCCATCTTGGTCTAACTCTGTGGGTTCAGCCAAGGCAGTCTCTGAGCCCACACTGCAACCAAACTCCTCCCTTTGGTTGTTTCTCTCTTACTCTACCTTTCACAGCTGTTGATTCCAAGTCTATGCCTGGTGAACATCTTGTGTGCTGACCACTGCTTCACCACCTGCTTCCTGGGGCACCAACCTGCAATGCCTGTATCAGGCTGCTGTATATTAACCCATCTCATTTTTAGGAATTTAGGAAATGTTTATTGGTAATGCTCTTGATGTGAACAGCTACAAAGCTAGTCACCTCAACCTATGCTTGTGTGGTTATATGTATGTAGACTTATTTTAGCAGTGACTTTTAATTAGATAGATACTCATTCTTGATCTGATTTTTATAAAATTAGGAACAATATTCATAAACAAAAGACATCTGTGTAAATACAATAGGTAATGTCATCTTCAAGATTGAAACACCAGAAAAATTTCAGTTGAAATGAAAAACTAGACCTGTCTGATCTACATCACCATTGATAAGTATTTTCCTATGATATTTGACAATGCACTAGATATAAAAAAGACAATAAAACAAAGACACACATATAACATTATTTGTAGATGGCTTAGCTACTAGATAATCAACAAAACATTTTTAACATGAATCAAAACTTAGTTAAGTGGTTGGTTATGGTGTAAGCATATAAGTCAATATATAAATGGCTTCCAACTTAAAATGGCATGACAGGGTTTTTTTTTTTAACTTTATGATGGTGTAAAAGTGATATGCATTCAATAAAAGTCATATTTTAAATTTTGAATTCTGATCTTTTCCTGAGCTAGTGACATTTTGTAGTTCCCAGTCATGCGATTGGAATAGTGAATAACTGATATTCTACAGTATACTGTGCTAAGCTATGATGTTCTGTAGTTATGAATTGTAACTGTATTTGGAGCTTTTTATATTTTAACTGGTAATGGGTTCATTGGTCATACCCTATTTTAAGTTGAGGAGCATGTTCATTTAATTTAAACTCCAGTACAGGTTTCAATATATTAAAGCAAAATGTGCCACTCATAGTAGCAACAAGAGAAGCACCAGTCAAACATAAAATTACATCCAATAATAAATATATATGATATAAAGATGATGATGGTTAATCTTCACTGGGAAATTCAAAAATAGTTGAATAAAAGGAGCGGTACCATAATCTAGGGAAACATGTATTACAAGGAATTAAATTCTCTCCAAATTAAAAGTTCAAGCCCAGTCTAATAAAAATCCAAATTAGAAATTTTCTTAGAAATTTAAAGCTAATCTAGAAAAAGAAACAATGTCAAAGAAAATGTTTTTTAAAGAGGGAAAAATGATGGGATCATTTTGCCAGATTTCTTATCTTCATTTTGCCAGATTTTTGACTGAATTTAACTTGTAAAGTATAGATAATAATAACCTTATTTTTTCTATTTATCCTTGACTGTGTTAGTGGGCAATTTCTTTTCCCATCTTTTGAATGAAATCATGGGAAAGTTCTAAAGTTCAGTTACATTTGCATTTTTAAAAAATGGATTTTGATCTCTTTTGTAATAAGGAAACATTCTCATTTTAGTGATTATAATGTTTAGTGTAGTGTAAATTCAAGATATCACTTAAAGTCATATCTTCTCCCTCAACTAGGATCAGAAAGCTACTGTAATAGGGGTAAAAAAATGCCATAAGCATCTTAGCTGTTAGGCATCTTGTTCCTTTGCTCTTGAATTTTCCAAGCATTCTGGCTGTTTTTGATTTGGTTTTTGAGATAGGGTCTGGCTATGTAGTACAGGCTGGCCTCAAACTCCAGGTGATCCTCCTTCCTCAGTCTTCCTCAGCCTCAGCTAGAATTGCAGGTGTGCACCACTATGCCTGGTTGCTTTGATTTTTTGAAGTGAGGAAGGGGGAAAAAAAGACAGGTTCTTTGGTGCAGTGATGATTATGATTCTATGCTGATAAAGCCTTGTTTCAAATGCTGGTTCTTTCATACAGAGCTTTCATGGGGTTTACAGAAGCGCCGAGTCCACTGAAGTTTCATGTGGGGAAGAATGGTGGGAGGGTGGAGAAATAAAGATAAAAGTCAGAATACAGACAGCTGAGGTCAGGTGGAGCCCTCTCTCCAGATGGGAGGAAAAGAACTGCTCAACCACTGCAGCACATTTATTTGTACTTTGGTAGATTGATGTCATGTGCTACCCCTCTGCCTAGCAACCTGTTCACTTGAATTGCCTTTGGTGCTTGGTGTCCTCTGGGCTGGAGCAACTTGTTCATGTGGCTCGCCTCGAGTGCTTTTTATTCTCCTGGCAGACTTGCTCCAGCTCTGCATGTGTAATTGATCTCCAACTTCAGCTACTCCCCACACAGAAGGACCACCATTAGAGTCTTTACACTGGAGGTTTTTAACATTAGCCAAGATTTTCTTCTGCCAGTGGGTTTTTATTCCTTCCTCAGCCTCTAGGCATCTACCAGTCCACCTCTCCCTACTGCGTATCCCTTGTCCAAGTAGTTATCTTATATAGCAGTCAAGGTGCCTCCAGGTGCCTCCCGCATCTGTGAGATGCTGTCCCTCTCAGATGAGTAGTAGTATAATCAGAAGGTGATCTCCTCTCTTTCATCTTATGAGGAAGCTTCTCATAACTTGTGCTCACCAAACGCAGGCCAAACTCTCCCACGTAGTTATTAATGGAACTCTTACACCTCTTGGCTGAAGGTAGAGCTGAAATCTTTTCCATCCTGCCCTCTCCAAGAAATGGTGGAGGGGCAAGCACAGAGCAACTTGACAACTCTGAAAAGTAACTTTTCTTCTTGGCCTCCCTAACTTCACTACTTCATACCTGTTTTAGGTATTTTTCTCTTGTTGCTGAGACAAAATACCTGACACCCAAAGTGAAAGGAGGAAACATTTATTTAGCTCACAGTTTGTAGAAGTTTCAGTCCATCATTGGCTGGCTCCAAGGCAGAGTGGCACATGGCAGAGGGGTAACTGTTAATGGCAGTGGAAGACAGCAAAAGCAATAAGTGAGATAGAGAGAGAGAGAGACAGATAGACAGAGACAGACAGATAGACAGACAAGCATCTTTATGCCCCTTTTATCTTATCCAGACTGCTGGGATTAGGGCAGTGCCAATTCATTCAGTGGGTTTATCCAGGAATCACCCACTCTTAATCCCAGCACTCTTAATCTCAACTTTGAACCGTGAATCAATCACAAACTACATTCAGCTATCTCTGAAAAAGCCCCATCTAAAAGTGGCTAAGGCTTGTGGGGTGGGCATCTGGACCCATGAACCAAGCAAGAATAATGGCCCTACCTTGCTTTTGAGATAGTTCTGACAGACAGACTCAGAATCAGCCTCTGCCTCTAGGTGTTTAACACTTCATGCAGTCTTTCACAAAAGAACAAATATAGATATTTATTAAACATAAAAAGTTATATCTGATTGAAATATCAGTTTAACACTTAATTGTTTCTGTAAAGAGTAAAATGGTAAGTTGACAGTTACAATGATAGTATAAAGGTAATAAAAGTGTAGTAAGACAGAAGCTAGCATACTTATAACTTATTACCAATATTTTTGAAAGCACATTGACAATAGCTACTATAAAGTTTAGCAGAATTCATGTTTTTGGTTAAATCATTCTTCTAGAAATCTATCCCTAAGGAAATCTGAAAAATAGACAAAGAATTATGTAAAACATTTTCATAACAGAATTTTATAGTTAAAAATTAGCAAATTGATAAGTAATAGTATAATAGAAAAATACATATGAAATATTAATGAAGCTTTAATATCTTTAATGTGAAAATACTCATCTTGCAATATTTTTTGAAAAAAATGACATGAAATGGATTGTATCCATTCATTATCATTTTATTGAATGTACTTACTATTTTCTAGGTAGTGTGTTAAATCTGTGTGCTCATCTCTTTTTATGTATTTTTATAGAAAGAAATATCACTAAAATTACGATTGACTTCTGTTTTCAAATTATATTTTTTTATTTCACTGCATTGTACCTCTATATTTTCCTTTCTTTCTCTATATACATATAAAGCAGTACACGGAAAAGCACTTTTACTGGAGTTTTTCTCTAAGGTTAGGCAGCCTCCAGCTCCTCATTGTGGTAAGATATCTGGATAATGTAAGTCATTTCCCAGTTTATCTCTACTTAGTGAGGTGTGGGAGTGGTGGGTGGTTAAAAACAAGAAGGAAAGCCTCCACTTTTGGATACAGCAGCAGACAGTGGAGTTTGCATGAGGAGAGTTTTTTAAAGAGGGCTGTGGCTTTCTGGTGAGATTCTGCAAAGCTGCCTGTATGTTTGAGATCCCTGGGAGCCTCGCTGCTTAGCAACTACCACATCTTTCTCTGCTTTAAAAAATATTTCAGGCTATGCATGACTTAAATGAAGATGTTCTAGTTCACTGGAGCTTGGAGAGCAATTATTTGTAGCTGTCTTTGGCATTTGTGCCAGGCATATCAGAAAATAAAATGAAGACACTGTGAAAGCCCTGTGTCTTCATCTCCAAAATGTGGCAAGGAGTTCAATGAAAGGAACAGATGTTCTCCTAAGACCTTGTTTCTTTTCTCTTGCAGATTGAAACTCTGCTAGAGAGAAAGTACATGAGTGTAGTTTTGGACTTGGTGGATTTAGGAAAACCTTTTGTTTTGATGATGAAGAGGAGTGTGGAATAAGACCCTTGGGTTTAATAAGAGTCCCTCCCACTGCAAAATCATTTTTTCCCCCACAATCCTCAAGAGTGACTCCATAGAGAAATTTTCTAAAAGCAAGATGAAAATAAGAACTTCCTTTTTCTGTAGTCATCCATTCCTATTGTGTATGTTCTGTAGAAATTAGCATGATCCTAGAGCCTTCTCCATTCTTTAAAATTTGCCCTCTGTGTGCTTACCCATTGCTGTTGCATTTTAAGCTCTTCAGTTGGGGTCGTAGATAACTTTAACTCTCTTTTTCCAAGGACCAATGCACTTCCTTCATTATAACTTAGCTCTCCACCTAGTAACTCCCTTCTAACAACTCTATTCCTGCCTCTGAACCTCATTTAGAATGGTACCTTAGTCACAACACTGTCTTTTCTAATCTTAGTATATAAACTGTATACAAAAAGATGCTCAAAAATAGCAACAGTGAGGGCAAAGAGAGAAAGGGATAGGAAATAGCTCATGTGACCAAATGATCCTCTTATTTTCCTGTCAAAAGTGTGAAAAATACAAATTAATGAAATATGTCTGTGCTTTTCTATATAACATTATAATTCATTTTAATTATTGTCTGACCATTGTTTGTAAAAGCAGCAGTCAATAAAAGGTATATAAAATGAATATTATGTTGTGTTCTCCAAAATGCTTACAGGCTCATGGGAGAGATGTTTTAGTAAACAAGTAAGATAAAGGAGAAGGAATGAAGGTGTGGAAGGAATGGTGGTTAATGTGAGCAGATCTTAATGAGAACAGTCCTTAGTCTTACACAGGAAAGCTAGTATCATGGCCCAAGTAGTCTCTCAGGGACTAGTTGAATGAAAGTGACCCTGGATCTTGGGAGAGAATAATAGGTCACACAGAGGACAGAGAATCCAAAAGCCAGAAGAAGAGTCTTCAGGAACCAGATATACTTAACATGAACATAGGAATTCTAATAGGTGAAGCCTTTAGAATGTACAGGAGGGTAAGAAATCCTGTGGGGCGGAAGAAATTTTGGGATCAGAAAAATCAGTCTCTTCATTAAAAAAGAAAGACCAAAAGTACCAGCCTACAGAGTAGTAAAGGAAAGAAAGGATCATATTGGAAGGCTGACTAGGAATTGGGCATAACAAATAGAAGAAATCTACCAGTGCTTACAGAGAAGACACCTAAGCAAGATCACTAACATTTATTAAACTTCTATTCACTAGCCCTTGTACCATCATCAATGTCTGTGAAAAGATTTTATCTCTTGTGCAAGCCTAACAAGTTAGGTTGCATTTCATGGATGCTGGTCAAATGAACTTAACTGGGTTCCAGAAAAAGGATGTCAGTTATAGCACAGCAAATGACATGAGCATTAGCATATTTGCCTCAGTTCCTTTTGCTTAAATCCTATGGGGATAATGCAAATGGAACAGACAGATGTCTGTGCATATGCAGTAGGTCTCATTTCAGAATTAAAGGAACCCACATCTTTTATAATAAGCAGTAATCATGCCTGATGTTTGTTTTGGAGGGAAACATTTGTCCATCCTGTTTGCTATACCCTTAAAAGGTAGTCTAGAACATATAAAGAAATGAACAAATCAGACACTCCAAATTTAAAGACCCAATCCAGAAATGGGCACCTGAGATGAATCCGTACTTGGTAGATGAAGAAGTACAAATGGCAAATAAATATATGGAAAAAATGTTCAACATTACTGGTCATTTGAGAAATACAAATTAAAACCATGTTGAGGGCACTTCTGGGAAGATGGCAGAGCAGTAAGCAGCAGAGAAAATAGCCTCTCTGAGAGTCACCATCCAGATGCTGGAATATAGCATCATGGAGAAGATAAGAAGGAAGGAAAAGGGTCCCCTGGACCCAGGAAGAATCTAAAGTGTGAATTGAAGCCCACAGAAAGGATAAAAAGAAAAACGAAGAAGAAGGTGGTAACTGGTGGCACCTTCACCTTGAGCTGGACTCACTGGGTGAGAGGGGCTGTTGGAACCTGGGGATGCACAGTGATGGTGACGGTGACAGCTGGTGACCCCAGAGGCCTCTTGAGGGAGACGCAGCAGTAGAGGGGTGTGGCAGACACAGAGGACTGCACTGGCTGGCAGTGAGTGCAGAGGACTCAGTCCTCCTGTGGGAGAGAGCAATTGTCTGGGAGCAGTTTTGGAGTTGGGCCGGATAAGCCCAGAACAAGAGCTGCTGCCAGCTTCCACTCCCTCCAGCTGTTCCTAGCTGGGTGCAGACCAATGGAAATTGCTTGGACTGAGCCCCACCCCTGCACATTCCAGTGGCCATTGCAGAGGCTCTCCGCCAGTAACCAGCTCAGTCAGGAGGCAGCGGCCGACCCTGCCCCTTTGCACACTCCACCAGCCATCAGGGAGCCAGTGCGGGCTGGGAAAAGCAGAAGTAGCCCTACACCAGTGCACCCAATGGCCACAATCACATACCCCTAGCCAGCACTGGCTAGAAGAACCAAACAGTCACACTTCAGAGAAGTTGTAGCCAATGCAGGAAGTGCCTGGGACTCCACTACCCACTTGTCCAGAAGAACCCAGGTACATGTCAAGATGAAGAAGCAAAAGGCAAGTCAAGGAGATATAACCCAAGCAGAGCAAGTCCAGGAGATATAAACACAGAAGAGATCAGGAGTCACACACCTAAAATGTCTGAAGTGATGTCAACTGAAGTAAAGAAACAACTTCATGAGATTATAAAAGAAATTAGAACAGAAATACTATCTCAGGTAAAAGAAGAAATGAAAAACATAATAAAAGAATTGCTGAACACCTTTAAAGAAGACATAGATAAAAAAATAGAGGAGCATAGGAAATGAGGGAAACCTTGAATGAACAATATAAAAGATTTAGAATACACAAAACAGATTCAAAGAGATAGCCAGGAAATTAAAAACTACATTGAAAGCTGGCAAATCCACTTGAAAGAAACTGAAGATAGACTTTTGAACCTTGAGGATAGGTTTGCATCTTGTGATTGTGGAAGAAAAGTTCTCTTAAAAATAACAAGGAAGCAGGAAATAATTCAATGTCTGCAAGAAAACCCAAAGAAACATACCTTAAGAATAATCGGTGTCAGTGAAAAAGCAGGGGTCAACACAAATGACATTAAATGTCTATTTACAGAAGTAATAGCAGAAAACTTCACAAACATGGGAAAAGGATGTGACATTCAAATAAGTGAGGCTTATAGGACTCCAGCTAGCCATAACCAAAATAAATCTACACCCACACATATAATAATGAAGATTCCAGAAATTCAACACAAGAACAGAATATTAAAAGCTGTTAGAGAAAAGAAACAGATCACCTATAAAGGAAAACCCATCAGAATCATGACAGACTTCTCAACACAAACCATCAAGTCAAGAATAGGCTGGAGTGAAGTATTGCAAGTCCTGAAAGAAAACAACTTCTAACCCAGATTGATGTACCCTGCAAAACTTCCTTTCAAAATTAATGGAGAAACAAGATACTTCCATGACAAAGAACAACTCAAGGAATTCCTGACACCCAAACCAACCCTACAAAAAATACTGAAGGACATTCTAGAGAAAAATAAAAATGACCACAGTTCCAGGAATAGTGGTAGAGGGGGATCATCAAGTGGGGCAAACAATTGAATGAAGGAGAAAAGTAGGGAGCCAGAAAAATAGCATGGCAGAGACAAGGCAGTACATGTTAGCCATAACCATTCATGTAGATGACCTCAATTCATCAATAGAAAGAAACACAGGCAGAGTGGATCAGGAGACAAGATCCATCAATATACTTTATACAAGACACACATTTAAGTAGAAAGAAAATTCAGACTGGAAGTCAAAGGAGAGAGAACAATGCCCTATATGACAGGGAGCCAAAAAAACACTAAGGGTAGCTTACCCATCAACTGCAGAATGGATAAAGAAGACATGGCATTTTTATACAGTGGAAACCTACTCGGTTATAAAGAAAGATAACCTGGAGGCTCTTGTAGGTAGATGGATACAATTTGAAATCATGCTCATTGGTGAAATGGTTCAGAGTCACATGTGTGAACATTATGTTGTCTCCTTAGTATAAAAAACTAAAGGAGTTAGTGGGATCCAAAGTGCACAATACACATTGTGAAAGTGAAAGGGGAGAAAATGTCTAAAATGGGAAGGCACTGACCATTGTTAATCTATTATCTTGTTTTGAACCTCTGTATTATTTTCATTGTTCTGTTTAGTTTGGTTTTATTCCATTTTATTTTGTTTGATTTTATTATATTTGATGGCATGGATGACTATTTCAAAGATAACAAAATATATTATGGTAGCCATTATTGATTTCCTGTTATCTTGTTTTGAAGTTCTGTATTGCTGTCATTGTTTTGTTTTGATTGATTTTACTGTGTTCTATTTTGTTTGATTTTATTATGACTGATGATGTGGTCAGTTATTTTGCAGATAACAAGAGGCATTATGGTAGCCATTATTGGTTTCCTTTTATCTTGTTTTGAAGTCATGTACCATGTTCATTGTTCTGTTTTGATTGACTCTATTCTGTTCTATTTTGTTTGGTTTTATTCTCTTCAAAATAAAAAATAA
>RJWT010005089.1:0-31719 GCA_004365215.1 Cuniculus paca | reverse complement strand
AAAAAAACCTCTTCAATTCATGTTGTCCATTTGGAACTGTTGTATATGTATTTTAGTTTCTTTTGGTTTTGTTCTCCCTTTTAAAGGGGTCATGGACTGGTCTTGCTACTTGTGGAGTTTCCAGGGTGTCCTGTTACTCTAATCCTCTGTACCTGGCCATGAAGTCCGCCATCTGAAATAGTTGTCTTTCCTGGCAAGTCAGGATTAACAAAGCAGCAGGTTGTGCACCATGAGCGGCCTTTGTGATCTGCATTTCACAGGACATTGTTTTGTTTGTTGTGGTCTGGCTTATTTCTCCCACTGCTCCTGCTCCATCATTTTGCAGCACATCCTTCTCTCTCACAGAGTTAGTTTTGAAGCCTGTTGCTTTTTCTTCATTTCCCAGCCAGAGTGCTAGTTAGTGTTGATCACCATTGCCTCTCCCATGCATCACCATAGTCACTGCCTGCTTGGGCCCTGGCCATGCTCACTTATCCCTGTCACTGTCACACAGCAGTCAGAAGATACAGCAATTCTTTAAGCACACCAATGGGCCCACATCATCCCCCACTTACAGCTTGTCAGTGGCCTTCTATTTCCCTTTGGGTAGAACCTTACTCCTGTCAGCCCATCTATCTCGTCTACCTTGTTCTCTTCTTGCTGTGCTCAAGCCACACCACTCTAGTTTTCACTTTTGTGTTTTTTTTTTTTTTAAATGGTACCGGCAATCAAACTCAGCCAGGCAGGTGCTTGTGTCACTGAACTATATTCCTGGCCCTGTATTTAGTTTCTTCAGAGTTGACAGAAGCTCCTTTCCATTTCAAGATGATGCAACATGCTGTTCTCTCATTCTCCAAGTCATGGTTTAGATGTCTTCCTCAGGGAAGCCTTTCCTTTGTTCCCTAAGGTTAGGCTTCTACATGCTCTCATGGCTCCCGAACTCTATACTGGTAGCAGTGGTCACAATGACAGATAACTGAAATATTTCAGGTGGTACTGGGCATCAAACCCCGAGCTTTGTGTGTGTTAAACCGGTGCTGTACCACAGAACTATATCCCCATTCCCCTGCAGTTTTTTATACCTAATGTGGTGTGTTCAATATGTGCTGACTGAATAAAATATCTTCTCTTATACAGGTCTACTTATTCTATGGAGACCGCTGTATTTGTTTTACTCTCCCTCTCCAAATTAATTTCTTCTCTTTCTGATATTATTTACTCTCCCAAATTGGGGAGCCTAACACAACTCCTTCAGGACATAATCCCTTTCTGGAGGAATGGATTGTGAAGGATACTACTAACTCAACACCGAATCACTGAATTCCTATTCCTACTGTGACTTTTCCCACAGGCAGCTGTGTCAAGATCTCCTGAATAATTTGTCTTAGTAGCACAGTGCACCTCTTGCTAGCTAGTTCTATGGGCAAGTCTGCTCTGTGTTGCTGTGGGCCTCCAGTGAACCACACAGGAACAGGGGTAAACTGAGGACATGGGCTTGTGATGCCTGCACACCACAAATCTCCATTCATGGACAGTAAAAAGACTGGGAGAATTTTTGCATTAACACATACAGAGGACCTACTGATTCTTGCTGACATGGCCACCGAGGCTCACTGAACTTATGCTTCTATTTTCTGACTACAGCAATGTGACTATTCTCCAACAGTTGCAATAGTTTTAATTCCTTATTTAAGGGCTACTTTTCTCTAGCCCAAAAGCTTCTTGAGTACAGGGATAATGCTATTTTAGCATTGTATTTCCAGATCTATCCTCTGCTTAGCATCGACAGGTACTCAAATATTGAAAAGTGCCTACCCCAAAGAAAATCTATGTTGGGCAAAGGATTTCCTATGACTTCAGTTTTGTATTGGCTTTTTAGTTAGTCCATTCCTGTTCAGAGACCTCAAAACAAGCACAGTCTTTATGTAGCTGCTCTTGATGGCCTCAGGAGTTTAACTTCTCTAGTTTTTCTTTGAGGTAAATTTCACAAATCAATAATCTACTCTGATTCTCGAATCTTTTATTTTTAAAAAATAGGGTCCTGCTGTTGCTTAGGCTGGTTTTGAACTTGAGATCCTCCTGCCTTGGTCTCCCCAGTGCTGGGATTACAGTTATAAGCTACCACACCTGGCCCCCCTTTTTTTTTTTAATAGATAAGAGTCTCACTACATTGCCCAAGGCTGCTCTCAAACTTGTGGGCTCAAGTGATCCTCCCACCTCATCCTCCTGAATAACTACAGGTATAGCCACTGCACCTGCTTCCCTAGTTCCTATCTCTACAGTAAACCATGCAAAATGACTCCCATTCTACCATACTCACTTGCCAGGCAAATGAATCTGATTATACTATTGGGGAAACCAATTCAGTTATCTTTGAAATCATTATCTTCTGCCCTGCAGATCAGGAAAAAAAAAAAAAAAACTGATTCACAGTATTATGAGAATAAACCACAGATAATCTGAGTTCCTGCTAATGCATGGAAATTTGTATGCAGATACCTCCTTTTTCTCTACCTGTATGCTCAGCTCACCTTTGCTACTCTTTAGGTAATTTTTCTTACAATTTCCTTAAAATGTGATAGCCTTTAAGTAATTTTTGTTAATATTGTCCTCTAACAAATCTTGGTCTCTATTGCTCACTGAATATTCAAATTTTTCAACCCTACGATTCAAACAAAAGTGAGTCAGATTCTGCAGCCAAACTCTCCAGAGCCATTATTCAAGATATGTGACCTCTATGTTAGCATTCTTGTTTGTCAAGCCCCAGTACCTACTGTATTGAACTACTGAGGATTAAATGAGCGCATTACCTATATATCTGATTCTTGCCTGTCAAGAACATCAACTCCACTAGGGAAACTCTTTTGTGTTTTGTCCATTTCTATATTCCCAAAATAGTGCCTGACACATTTTAGATACTTTTTAAGACTGTTTTGCTATGCTAGCTGTACTTGAACTCATGATCTCACTTCAGCCTCCTGTAGCCTAGGTGTGCCACTGTGCTCAAATTGTTAAATGAATTAATCTATTATATATTTATAGCCGATATATTTCTCTCTCCCTAAATATTCCTAGTTTTCCTGCCTTACACTCTTTGTTTTTCACTAACCACTTACGTTGGGTTAGTCATAACAATGCCCAGCTTAAACAGTACCCTTATGGAGCCTCTCCTCAGCATTCCAGGGGGAAGTAACCTTCCCATAGGCTGCACTGTCATGGTACACTTTGTTAATTATCCATTAGCGCTACGCTAGCTTGAAATCCCCTTATGGAAGCTACCAGACAATTAATTACCCAAGACTAGACTATTACCTGACTTATCTGCTGGACGAACATACACAGGATTTTTTAAAATGGTCTAAGACTTAATAACCTATTAAGTGTTTTGTTTTCTCATTTTTTCAGTCTTACTGTTGTGGCAATCTTCCTAGAATAAGATCCTACTGCAGCGGAGCCAGGAGTGTGGAAGCTGAGAACCAAGTAAAGACAATTGTGAATCCCACTAAAAATGGTTAATCTTGTCCATGTACACAGGAAATACTTCCTAGTTATATGTGCTATACCCTAAAACTTCCATAGTCTTATAGCCACAATAGGGGGCATTTGAGGGACTTGATAAGATCTAAATATGATCAAGTAAGGTATGTGGCAGTGTTTTGATAATTATAACTTGGTCTGAGATGATGTACACTGTAGTATTTTCACTTTACTCGCAATAGGAAAAGCGTCTCAGAGGCTTCAGTTCCCACAGTAATGACGACTGTGGCAACTCAGTTGGAATAACTTGCTTTTCAAGTTTGCTCTACTAAGCAGACTAGAATAACACAACTCTTGAGAAAAGTAGAAATAGCCAGGTTTTGGGACTTTAACTTCAGTAACTTTGGGAGACTGACAGTGATTTGATCAATAATTTTAAACAATACCCCAAATTTGGCCATGATTGCTGCTCCATTCTGGATCAAGATGTACCCTCGGAGTCCTGAGCCTGTTAACACACACACACCTTGGTGAACATCAGCTGTTTTGAGTGGACAGCATGTGGGCTCATGCTGATCTTTTGAAAACCCCACAGAAATTCCTTTGGTCTAGCATATATAACAGCTATACTGTTCAATGATTTGGATTATAAAAGAACATTATAAATCCCTAGTCCAGATTCTCCTTTCTGTAGTGCTTGAGACTTCCTGGTGTCAACAGAGAAAACACCTCTGCAAATGGCCTCTAAAAGATAACACTCATGTGGGGTTTGTGTTGGGACTTGCAGACGACTTAGTGGTCTGGTTGCTCTAGAACATGATTATTTGCATCTCTAATGAGACATAATATTTTAATTCATGGTTACCACCGAGTTATGATCATCTGAACATCATTAGATTCTGCTCTTATACATTCTATCAAATGTTGCTGCTGACTCTACTGATATACTTATTCCTCCTTCCAGTAGAGTAGAAAGGTATGCTTAAAACACAACCTGATTAAATTGCAAAGCTGAAGGAGGAGAAATGATCTCTGGGCAGGTTTCCCATTAGTCTCACTCTGCTCATGCATACAGCACTGAAATGTGGCAGTGTTTTTCCTCAGATTCTACCACTGGATCCTCATCTTTGGAAAATTAATTTTTTAAATGGTCACATAGGCCATCATTTTAATTCTGTATAAATTCACTATAACGTAAGAACCTGCTTTGAAATTGAGCAAATACCTTGAAAGAAACTGAGATATTGCCTCTAATAATAACCACAATGAAAACTAGATTCAAGGGGGTATTTAAATCATGAGATTATTTTATAGAGTCTATAAAGGTCAGGAGAACTGTATGATGAAACGTTCTAAGAATGAGGACATATAAAGAAAAGAATATCATAACCTTGAGAAATCAACTAATTTTAAGTTTACTTTTAGAATCAAGCCCTGGGCATTCATTTCGTATGTAAACCAGTAACAACTTCACAAAACTACAGTAACTCCATTTTTTTATAGTTCCACTTTTATCTTCTGAGATGAAATTTGGCTGTGTTGCCCAGGCTGGTCAGAAACTCCTGGACTCAAGTGACCTTCTTGCCTCAGTCTCCCCAATTAGCTGGGCCTACACTTGTGTACTACTCCTGGTTTTGTTTTTGGTGCTGGGGAGTGAACCCAGAGCCTCATGCATGCTAGGCATGCACTCTACCACTGAGCTACATCCCTGGTGCTTTTTATTTTTATTTTAAATTTTCAGACAGAGTCTTGCCAAGTTGTCTGGGCTGCCTTTGAATTAAAGAGACCCTTTTGCTTTAGCCCTTCAAGTAGCTGGGATTATAGACATATGCCACCACACCTGGCTAGTTTCACCTTTTTAAATAATAGTTTTAAGTACCAGAACTGTTGTTTAGTAATTTTGTATAAGTAATCCCTTTGCTTAGAGTTCTCCAAACACTACTTCCAGTATGGCACAGATGACAGGTGGATTGTTTGGATGTTGTTTTGGCTTCTAACAAGAGTCACAGCTGCTTGGAAATAAGGTCTCTTAGTTTGGGGATTTATTAAAATATGGCAGAGAGTAAAACTTACCTTTTTAGGATCATCTTGTTTTATTAGTAACTGATTTTGCAACTGTCTTTGTAGCAGTATTAAGGGCTATGTTTATAGTTGGGAAATTACCTGTTTTTGCCTATAACACAGTAGTACATTTGTGTCTCTGTGGCAATGTTAGGGATCCAACCAGGAGTCTTACATGCATTGTACCACCCCTAATCACAGCCTCCCTCAGCCTTCTGGAATAGCTGGGACTACAGGCATGTGTCACTGGGCCTGGCTCTCTCACTTGACTTTTAATTCAGTATATTTTTAACTCAGAAAATGGCTTACTGGAAGTTTCTCTTAACTAAAATAGAGACCAAACGTTAGCAGTTTGAAGTGGGGTAAGGATGACACCCATGGTAGGCACCTTGCCAGAGCCTTCAGCATTAGTGTATGTAGAACCCTGGAGCCAAAGGATAGCAGTACTTGAACTTACCCCAAGAAAGCCTGGTTTTCACTACAAATGACAGTTGCCAGGACCACAGAGGGTCTGGTTGACACTGCAGAAAAAACAAAAATGTCATTGGGTTCTTAGGGCGTCTCTTCTTTTGCAACCTCAGCTGTTAAGAAATGAAAACCAGGCAGAATTAAACATAACCCACCACCCTACCAATCATCACTCTAGTAATCACCTAGGTTTCCTTTTATTACTAGTTACTGTTGCCATGAAAAAAAAAACCCTAACAAGAAGCTCAATGTTATACACAAAAGTTAATTTTCTCCTTTGGTGCTAGGGATTGAATCTAGGGTTTCAAGCACACGAAGCACATGCTGTATCACTTCACTATACCCTAAGTCAAAAGGTGTGGTTTTGAGGTGGTATCTACAATCACTGTATTTTGTACTAAATAAGGGAAACAATTTCAATCCCTCAAATTAGTATTCTACCAATGTAAATTATGTATGGCAAAATATAAAAATTTTCAGATTTGCCTCACCAAAATTAATGTGTATCAATAACTGAAGACAAACAGTTACTTTCAAAGATAGTCAAATCTATTTCTTATTCAAAGTTGAGTACTTCCACTTAAATTTGTAAATTTTTTTAACAAAACATTATGTAATACTTTCACTAATATAAGTGTTATATTTTGAAAACCATGAGAGACTATTTTAGACAAATAAAACAGTCACCCAAAAAATAATGTTATGTAGATCTGTTTCCTCTGTACTGTTACATAGAGTGAAGTCACTTAACGATGGAGTGGACACAATTCTGTTTAGACACTGCTACTGATGGGGATGATATATGTGAAGAGTATACATATATAAAGTTCAAAGAATTGTATCTGTATTTTGTTTCAAATGCCACACCTAACTTTAGGAAGTAAAACTAACTTTAACTTCTCTACATCTACCTACCAATTGGTTCTATCACTTTATTTCTAGTTCTTATTCTGTTGGGAGACTGGTAAGATAAAGTTTCAAATGTTACCAACTGCTAAGAACAACAAGGAAGAGTTTAAAGAAAGAATATATTTGAACCACATAAACAAAAAGGTATTACATAAGAAAAAAATAATGTAACAATTTACGTAAGTACCTAATATGAGCATGCTCTTACATCTAAAAAAAACAAAGGTAACATTGGAGATATAATATATATATTTGACAAGTGTAAAGAAATCTCTAATATAAAACATTTAAATTGTGGAGAATACTTTTTCAAGATACAGGAAATAATTGTTAAGATAGGCACACCCACAATTCTTATAAAAATATGCTTGCAAAGATAAAATTCATCTGACTATTCATTTCTCAGATGTATGAAAGCTATGAAATTGTTAATTACTGGATACTGCCTTCTGTTTTTGCATTAAGTTTCAACACTGATTGGTATGAATTCTGACTTACGCAATTATGGCTATTTTTCAGTGTCATGCTCCATAGAGAAGGCATCTATTTAACATGAGCATTTAAAATAGCAATATTTCTATTACAGTCTACTTTTTTTTTAAGGCAGTAAGTTTAGAAAACGGTTATGACAACAAACAATGTTTTGAAAGATGTGAAACTTCAAATCAATGTGTTCCATTAATCATAACTAGAGTTAAGAAGCCCTAACTTGAAAGAAGACAAATGTAGAAAGTTGATGAATTTAAAGATTATAAAATTGGTTTATTGTAAAAGCAATTCAAGAATAACCAGTTAAAATCTTATCCCCATGCTACCCAATACAACCAAGAAGCATTAAAACACTTTTACATTAGGAAAAAGGACATAAAGCAAGAAAGACCACATTAAGGCTGTGATTCAAACTCAAAAGGAGAAAGAACTCTTAGGTCTCCTTCAGGTCAGTACAAAGGATATGATAAGATCAAAGCACTGTGTCAGGAACAGAGTGCTACTACAACACTGAGGTATAATTGAGCAATAAGTCCATGGGAAATGAAGACTACATACTCTTTGTTTTGTGGGTGTATTTAAGTGATTGAAATTTTAGGAACAACTGCCTTTAATGACAGCAAGATGCATGACAAGTCTTTACTAAAGAGAAAAAGGTTTATAAAGTTTTCTATCAAGGTCCCATTAACTCTGCACAACCCACACCCACCTTCCCGCCCTCCCGCTAAGCTAAAGCTACTCTGCTGATATATATAAGATGCGATCTTAATTTGTATCTTACTGGCAAACTGTAGGCACTCCTAAGTAGCTTTGATCTTCTGCACATTAACAACCACCACAACATTCTGCATCATCCATATGCTCAATTTCGTATTCTACACAGAATTTCATTATTGTTCTAAAACTCGATGCATCCGCACAGTGGCCATATCCCCCTAGACTTAATTCAAGATCAAATCTTTTTGCTGTTTTTAAAATAAATTCTGTAGTCAATTATGATGAATGACCAACGTATGAATCAATATATACAATACAGTGATTGCATTATTTTTGAGCACTGAAAGTATTTAAAATAAAACTTCTTTCTTCCACTTTTGCACTCCTCCAAACTGAAGAGTCAAAATAATTAGATTTTATAACTGGGAAAAAAAACAAAAACAAAAACACCCAAACCCCAAACCCCAAAAACCCTATCTTCCCAAGCTGAGGCTTTTCATAGCAGCTTTAGCCAGGAAAAGAGAATTTGTCTGATATAAACCCTTGAAAATAAGGGCTTATTTTAGAAGCACTGAAAGACCTTTAAATCATAGAGGGGCTAGCTGGTGCCACTATAATTCACAACCAACTACTACTTCATAGCTTATATTGAAGAGTTAATTCATACTCATTTTGTTCCTTTTAAAAAATACTCTTTGGAAGCCATTATTACTTCTGTAGACACATACTCTAGTTATATCTCTTCCTGTAAAAATAAAGGTATAATCATGATTATCTCTATCTTTGCTAAATTCAGCTACCAATATACATTTATGAATCTGATCGCTTTACCAGCTAACTCATGACCTTACAGTATTCTACATATTACCTAGGGTCAATTTTTAGCATACGAAAGTAGGAGCAAGTCTTAAAAAAAAACTCATTTCAACATACTAGTATTTATTGTGTTCATTACAAATGAGAACTAAAGTCTAGAATTTACTTCCAAAGCTAAGGTGAAGGTAAACTTCCAGAGCTAATGGAAGGTAAACCACTATAAAGCTTACTTCTGCCATGTACACTACGAACCTACTCAGTATTCCTATCAAGATTCAAATGAGTCCAAGGGGGAGATTAAACCATTTGTTTGCTCCTTCTCAATTCATCAGGTATTTATTGAGTGTCCAGAGTGCAGAGTACTCCTCTAGACACTATCCATAGTAATACCCTTTCTAGAATACTAAACTACCTCCAACATCTGTAGATTTCCCCAACCAGAATTAAACTACTTGTGAAATATAAACTACTAGCCATGTATTCTAAATGGATACATTCAAAGCTACCACTTAAAAAATAAATTGGAAAGTAGGGAAGCCTAAAAAAAATACATTCTGCTATCACACTATTATAAACATTATAAGTGTGTGTGTGTGTGTGAATATATAGAAAAAGCAGATAATCAAGATTTAAATAAGACGCCAAAAACCAGGAAATATAGATTTTACCAAACTACAATAACCTCCTCTAGCTACAAATACAAACAGATTCACTAATATAGTAATTTGCCTAGGTTCTGAAAAAAACATAACTCCCCCAAAAGAAACCAAACAAAAAAATAAAACACCCACAAAAATATCCACCCAAACCTATACTAGAGTATGTGGCAATAATTAATATATTTCTATGGAAATTGACTCATGCCTTATAAGCTCCTAAAATAAAATCAAGGTCACTATGTGACTAATGATAGCACTAAGGAAAACAAAAAACAGAAACAAAAACAAACAACAAAAAAAAACCCACTGAAAGTGAAACAGTCTTCAGCCTTGGTTTAAGCTATCTCTTCAAATTAGTATTAAGTACTTAATATCAGGTACAACATTTTCGGCTTGTCAGACCAGAAGGCATGTCCGCCACTGGCCAAAGGCAGTTGAAGAAACAGCTACGTGAACAAACTAAATGTTGTAACATGAAGCATTCTGACTTCCAAGTCTAAATAGTTTACAATGATCAGCGAACATCTAACTGGGCAAAAGGAATGACATCCATCATCCAAACAGGCTCATTTCCCCCAGCCCCCAAAACGAACAGTAGTTATAGTAGCAAAAGAAACAAAAAACTTTTTTTGATTCTTTAGGGTCAACTGTGAAAGAGGTCAGCAATATATTAACAGCAGCAATGGACAAAGAAGAGCAAAATAATGGATGAAAGA
The DNA here is from genome assembly GCA_004365215.1 of Cuniculus paca. Lineage (NCBI taxonomy): Eukaryota > Metazoa > Chordata > Mammalia > Rodentia > Cuniculidae > Cuniculus > Cuniculus paca. The sequence continues at coordinate 21,428 of RJWT010005089.1, read as the reverse complement.
ATCTTGCTGGACGTTTGTTCATCTTTTTCTGTATTAGCCAGAAAAATTTAACGGGATTATTTGGAAATTTCAGGTACACATGTCTTATCTTTTTAAATCCTTCACAGATTTAGAATTCAGTCTACCTGAGGGCTCTATAACCATGTAAGAAAGCTTTCTTTATCTAGCTTGGTGGCAGCCAAAACAGATTCCATGTCATTAAGGATGTCAGAACTCAAAGCTTCTTGCAGACTGGGCATCAGCTCCTCTCCTTCTATGTTCATTCCATCTCCTTCCAGTGTTCCAAGGTCCACATTTGTTCCGGGAATGGCTTCAAGATAGTCTGGGAAACGGTTCTGCTGTGAGGGCAGGGTGCTTTGGTTGATAGTATCACCTAGTTGGGACAGAGAGAGAAGGATAATAAGGTAATTTTTTGAAAATCTACCATCAGAGTAGTATCATATGAGCATACATACATGGAAAGAGAAAGAAAGCATCGCCAACTGATCTGGACTGATATTCAGAGTTTATTTTAGAAAACGTGCAGATAATGAAATGACGTCAAGTTTACCTTAACACTGCTCAGATATTCAGTGTACAGTCTGAATGCTTATTTGTGTGAGGTAGTGAAGGGAGTTGTGAAAAAAATAAAAATTCCTCAAAAAAGTATATGCAACAGGGGAAAAAGAAAAGTACATCATTCAACAGTATCACTACACTACTGACTTGCAAATATACACTACCACAATAATGTTACATGTATTGTAAATGGTATAGACTTGTTTTTCTCTTACATACACTTCAGAGAACACTAAAATAAAATATTATAATCATAGACCTTCACTTTTATAGTAACAAAACAAGCTACCCAGAAGTCCTTGAATAAATCTGTCTAGCCTTGCTTCTAGATTTCCAAAACTAACCTGGCTACAGAATCTTTTTTTATATAAAACTTCATTACCATTCCTCAAAGCTTCCACAGAATAAGTGTTCAGAAAAACTAAAGTAATTCATTAGCAAGGGTTTGGAGAAGAAACGAAGATGCAAGGAATAAAGATAAGTGGCACATGTAAGTTGGATTTGAAGTGTCTCCTAAGGATGATTTTAATGCTCAGTAACTAGAGGAATGGTGGTACAGATGCTAGGAAGCATCATTGCCATGAGCTGGATAAGCACAGAGACAAAAGACTTGCCAATCATTTTCAGAAGATAAGTCGTCAGCTGAAGACCTAGCTAGCCAAAGAGCTGCTTGCCAATTTCTGTGCTGACAGTTGTCAAACCCAGGGCAATCATCACCAGTAAGACATAGGAGAAATGGTTCCTTAACTACTTCTGCAAGGTAGTTATTTCTTAGCTCCTGTAAGACTTCCATAAATATTCTGACAGTAAAGTGGGTGGGGCTTACCACTATGCCTTTCCTACTAGGTTTCCTGAACCTCATAACACCTAAAGTTGACCAAAAATTCTTAGAAAAAAAGAGAGGGGCAGACAATGACTCACATGGAAATTAAGAATACAAATTAAAATTAAGAACATGAATCTACAATGAAAAAAGGAGACTTCTAATAAATACCTCAATTATCTTGCCAATTTACATGTTAAAATGTCATGTTATCAGTTTTATCCAAATAAAGCTACGATACCCAATCCGTGATATTTAAAAACTAGGAAAGGACTTAAATTACAAATCACCATATAGAAAATAAAGAAGTTTCAATTTGCATTGAAGTTTACATAATTTCAAATAGTTTTTTTCAATTAACCTTTGCTCACAACATGTTGTCAGATCTGGTGGTAATATGTGACTGAAAGTCAGGTTTCTAAGAGAAATTAAAAATACTAACCTGTATCCATTTCATCAACACTGTTTAGGAAGTCATCTGGAGTCCGAGGGACACTGTAACTGCTCATGCTTAGCCCACTGTCTGTACTTTCATCTCGAGAGTGATAGGTGCCACTACAACAACAACCACAACCACAACAAAAGTTAAAGACTAGTGCTGGAGCAGGGAGGGAAGGGGACGTAAAAAGATGTGTTACATACATGCACCAATTCCCCATGATGAATGTAATCATTATGTACTGCAAACTTGGACTAATAAAAACTAAAATTAAAAAATTAGAACAACAAAGACTTCAATAATAAAAAGAAAAAAATCAATGCTAAAAAATCTGAATCAATTCAAGGAAAATAAATATCTACGGAGTATCAAGATTCTCAAAGAGGATTAGTAAAACTCTTACCCTGCATTGCCTAAAACAAGCATTCTCCTTCAGAGCCATACACAGCCCTATACTATGAAATAAAATAGACAAGCTAATCCTAATTGAAGCTGGCAGCTCTAAAGGGGCCAAGATCTCTACAAGGTTTTTTCATTTTGTGGCAGTGACAGAAAAATGACAGATCCAGTTAGTTTCCCCAGTTGACAAAGTTTTCTGCACAGGTACTCTCTCTGGATAGCATCTGATGTTGGAGGGTGGGGGTAAGAATGAGCAGCAGTATGGGGTCTAACAAGTTCCACATATACCTTGTTGGTTCCAAAGTCTCAATGCCCAGGTGGTGGTAGCATTGGCAGAGAGGTCAAACCAAGTTCCAGCTCGGCAGTGAGACAGGCCTGCACTAGACTCTTACTAAAATTCCTAGTTCTTGTAGAGAGAACTTAAGCCAAAGAAAAACCAACCCAAAATAAAGAACCAGAATTGTTTTTTGGACTAGGCCAAAACAGATGAGTCACTGCCACTAAGATAAGAATTCCTGCAGCCTGATTTCCTTGCTTCTGTTTGCTGTGGGGTAACAACCCTGAATCCTCAGCCATATAGCTCCATTTGTAAGAAAAGATCAGCAAAACAAGACACTACAAAGCACATTACTTGAGGAAAAACATAAACCAACACAGATTTTTACTTTAGGCTAAGTGAAAAAAATCCCAGATTTAAATACAGGAGTAGTAAATATCCTGAGAACAGTATTTTCACGAATAAAACACTTTTCCCATCTAGTAGCAAAAAGACATCAACTGACATTGACTATAAAGCTGAATTTTATAAAAATCTTGGGCAATTGTTATTTTTCTTAATGGTTTCTGAACATGAACTTTTAACTTTCCCTACATAACAGACATTTAGGCAACTGTTTAACTTATAACAAAAGTTCAAGAACAACGACAAACTTAAGCTTTAAAAACAAGCTTTAATTGTTCCATGGTAAAAGTTGAGCACCCCAATTTTCTTCCATGAACTGTTCAATGCATTTGCCTTGTCTTCCCATCCCCTTCACTGTATACTGTAACCATCGGTTTATCATAAGCTTCTGCCAGATTTATGCAAGATTCAAAAGACTTACATACATCCAAGAAAGCACCAACTTGTGTCTGAGACCATGTATACATAACATAGCCATGCAAGAAAAGGTCTTAGGAAGTAATTTGTTTTTATTTTCAAATGCCCTGATCTGGAAGCAGGGTCTCATCCGAATCATCTCTCTCTGCTCACTGCTTTCCAGCACAGGATACACATTAGACATCTGAGTCCATTGTAGAGAAGCCAAATTTACAGAGTTATGCAGAGTTCAGTCCACAGGAGAAGCACAGGAGTGTTCCTGAGGATCATTTACAGGACCATTTTCCTGATTAGGAATCGCTCCCTCCAGATTCTTACACCTCCTGCAGGGCCCACTCATTCAGTAAGCATTCGCTGAGTATCTGTCTGTGATGATACAGAGGTCAACAACAAACTACAAATGGTACTTTTTAAGAAGATCACAACTTTGGTGAGAGGATGAACAAATACACCAATAAATTATATACAGGTCTGCATGAATTATATGTGTGAAGAGGAACGGTTTCACAGAGAAATCTGAGCTGGCCTTGAAGGGTCTCAGAACAGGAGGTAAAGGAATGCTGCACCACTAGTCAGTCAATTCCTGGCCAAGTCAGGGGAACAAAAATGCTCACAGCCCAAGGAGTAAGTATAAGTCAACTGGTAAGTCACTGAGAAATTATCAAGAGCACTTTTTAAGAAAAAAAATATGCCACAGTTACACGTGTGCCTTAGAAACTGGGAGTACTACAGACGTTAATTGTACGAGCTGCTCCTTTTGTAAACTGAGTATTTGCTACACTGTGATCTTACCAGAAAGTCTCAAAATACAGTCTAGCTCTTGTCAAAGTTTTAAGAAAGAATTTGCACAAATGACTGACAAAAGAATATGTTAGCCTACCTATTTATTTAAAAAATAGTTTAATGTTATCCTGGATCAACATAGGCCTTCACTAAAATAGGACTTACCCTGATCTGAAATTTTCCTTGTGAAAGAAAAAAAAAGTTTTGCACCCATGATCGCTCCTTTTTAGCTGCAGTTAACTTCAGAATTACAAGTTTGTATAAATACTCTTAACTGTAGGACAAACTTTTAAATACTGTATTAAATACAAACTTAAAATATATTTGAGAAGACTTTCAAAATAAAAATTCCAACTAGGCTACCAGTACAAGATTGGGAGAAAAATGAGACACACATTCCATTGTTCTAAACACTTTTAACAGGATAAAATATTTTGTTTTGCTTAGAATCATTAAGTTTTAGTTCAGTTGGAAAGAAATAAAAAGGTGACACAGTAGCTTTTCTAAACCAAAGTATCTTTTAAAAAGTATGTTACTTAAAATTGCTTAAGGGGAGAAAAAAAAAATCAAAATCACAAAGTATTCCATATTTTAAAAAAATGAAACTCCATAGATATTTTATAACCTAGAAGAGTGAATTTTAATCAATATTAAAAGGCTTCAAGGCCACAAATATTATATATTTCAGAATGCAGTTGTCAACATAGCAGTTGACATACTGTAATCTGTATGAAACCCAACAACTGTGATAACTTACTAAGAAGCATACTAAGCTATGTTATTTTCAAATACTGCCAATAATTTTGATGAATTTATGAAAGGGGCACAACTTTATATTTCATCTCCCTGAACTACAACCCTTAAGAGAACATGAGACCTTATAGTGAGGTCTCTTGGGTTGAATGGCTATGTGGAAAATTTCTGCAAAGATCCTAGAGGGAAATAATAAGGTTTAAGATACAGTTTATTTGCTTTCACAGGAAGGTATTCACATGTTCTTTCATGATTAATTGTAAGTAACGATCAGTCAAAAGTATGGGCAGAAGCAAACACATTGTGACCGAGTAAATACCAAACTCCACAAGTCTGAACAACTCATTTCCTCTTACAGGAGATGGCTTTTAATTCTCAACTTTATTGTACTTGCCATTTATGGAGAGATTCATTTATAGCTATGGTTTCTGAACCATACAAATGTTCAAAACAGCCTATGACAAGCTCTTAAAGTAGAATAATCTTAAAGCTATGAGCTTTTTCAGATATTGGTCAGTAGCATTCTTACCCACCTGTTAAGAAAGGGATCTGAGCTATTGGTCGTCATTGTTCTTAATTCCTGAGACATGCCGGGAGAAGACACCGGATTCTGAGTCCCACTATCCTGCTCCAGTGTTGGCAACTGGCTACGGAGGGCTAATTCCTTAAATAAACAACAAATACAAATACAAAGAGAATCAATCTATGAATTAACAAATTTATTGTCAGACTTAAAAAATAAAATGCACACCAGAGTAACTAAGTACATACAAAGTTTAAGTATTAACATTTACTTTAAAGGTAATATATTTCCTAATCAAAATGATCAAATTCTTCTATACATTTTGTTTTTGTTTTTTTTGTCTTTTTGAGACAGGTTCTCGCTATGCAGTTCAGGCTGGCCTTGAGCTCACTTTGTAGCTTAGGCTGGTCTCAAACTTGGAACAGTCTTCCTGTCTCAGCCTCCCAAGTGCTGGGATTACAGGCGTGCACCACCACATCTGGCTTTTTCTATACATTTCAAGTAACTGAAAATTAAGTTATATTAATTGGAAGTCTGTCGAATTTATTAAGCCAAAAAACATACATATTTTGCTAGTTTTACTTTGCTATTTTCCTTACTCTGTCAGATATTCTCAAGTACTTCCCTTGGAGTAAAATGGCAGTATGATCTTTAAAAAATAATTCTTAAAGTCTGTATTTACTCACCAATGCGCATATGGTTTTGTGTGTTTGGGGCCAGCAATAAAAATAAAGAAGCAGGAAAAAAAACAAAATTTGATAATTTACTATAAGACACCAACCATTCCTTCCATCCCCAACATTATATTGTACTTTGCTATCAAGTATCTCACTTTGACTTCAGGTTTTATATCTTGAGCTGGACAGAGTATGTTTTATCATCTAGCAGGGACAAAGAAGGAAAAAAAAGGGGGGGACCAGAAGTAAAAATATGAACCCAAGTTTCTTCACCATAATCAAGTTTAAAATGGGGTACTACATTTCAAGGGTATCCAACAATTGCTCAGCAGATTTCTACCTACAAATGTAAGTTACGGGGCTGCTATTTTGATGATTCTCCATGGCTTGCCTCAACAGGCTTCCAAAACACGGGGGAATAGAGTGTGCATTTCACCAGGGCCTCTACAAAAGTTCGTGTCACTCTGGAAAACCCTAATGCCTTTACTACTACTGCGCCCTTAACTCTTTACTTTTCATTTGTTCACTGCTCACTACTCCGGCAAGAATTTTCACTGTGTTTATCAGTTTCCTCTCCCTTCACTTTTTTGGTTTGATCCGAAATCAGCCTTTTTAACAAAATCACAAAGCATACTGGCCCAGCACCCTCCCCTTTCCTAAGCCAAGTCTGCTCCCTGCTGCACAGTCCTACCATCTCTACCTAACTCACTATCACATTCACCACAGTGTCAAAGTATAGAAATAACCTCCTAGCTCTTTTCTGCTGCTCCAAGACTTCAATTTTTCTCCAGCAAAACCCGCTACTTTTTATTCAGATTTATGTTCTTCTGGATATGCCAACTCTTGAAACTAGGGTTTCTTAACCAGAATAAGAGAATTCAAAGGTTTGTGAATTTGGATGAGGAAAAAAAAACAGACCTTAATTTTGTTAAATTTTAACTTAAAATTTGCATATCTGAATGTAGGTAATGTGATAGTATTCACTGTACCTGAATTTTCAACAACAGAACACAATGCAGATGGTGCAATTACCTTAAAACACCATGTGATTGCAATATTAGTTAAGACATGCTTCTAGACAATGTTATTTATACATTGATAAAGTACGTATTATGTTAAAATATTTTTAGTATTTTGATAAATGCACCAATAAAATTCCTTTTCTCTAAAATGTTGTACATTTTATCTTCCCTGTATATTTTTAAAAGCCCAACGTTCTGAGAATGGTTCTACAGCCCCTTTCCCCAACAAAGTGAAGTGCTTTTCATAAGTTACTGCATCTTACATGTAGGAGAATTCTAGAGCTTGGTCCAGGGCCTTCTGTCATTGTGCATACAATGTATAATGTCTTATGCCTCCTAACAGGGTTCAGTATACCTTCTAGACTCCAAAGGTCTCCATTTACGCCTATCTCCGTCACTCCATATATACAGCCACCAAGATCCTGTTACTTGAAACCAAAGTAACTCTACAATCTTAAATCATGTTTAGGCTGATCATGCTTCACTTTTATGAACAGCATCTATCATCTCGGAACTGTCAACAACCAGGTACAAACTAATCACAATCCAAAGCTGAAATTCCTGGATATTCTTAAAACAGCAATGATGTTGACCACTTCGTTAATGCATTTCAACCATTAACTTCTTCAGTCGCGTCCTAGAATGGGCTCAGAAATTCTTTCCCAGAAATTTTACATTTTTTTCTACTTTCTTTATGACTCTTTCCTAGCCAACTCTCCAAACTCAGAAGCTCCCAGAGACTCTTTTCTCTACTATTCCACTCTATTAGTTCTCATGTGATTTCTTTTTCTTTTCTGCCCCCCGCTTTCTTTCTCCTTCTCTACAAAACTGAACTCAACTGATCATCTGAAACACATACAAGTATCTTTTAGATTCCTGAGGTACATACCATATAATTTTATCTCAACCCCAGCAAACTGCAACCTGAATCAATGATAAAATGTGCCTGCTTCATTTTGATACCGAGACTGCTGAGAAATTTGAGGGGAAAAAAAAAAAAAGCATACAAATATCCACAGTGGAATCATTTGGCTTTGGGTGGGGCCCTTAGGAGAACTCACTGACTTTTGGGGGCTCCCTGCTCAGTTCTTCCTCATGTCATTATGGTCAAATATTCCAAATATGATACAGGGGAGCTCCTAAACAGTCAAATCCATTTCCATTTCCTACCCATGTAAAACTAAGGACAGGGATCTTTATGCACCCTCTGTAACTCTTGACAGTTCCTGCCACCTCTTCCCACTCACTTCAAAGGTATCTTCATTCACACTCATCTCTGTAACTTTTTTCTAGTCTCAGAAAATAAGTTTAAGGCCAATTTACTCTCTTAGAGCTTGTCTTACGCTATTTCTTTTCTCTTTATCCTCTATGATCCTTTCCATTCTCATCTTACAAAGTTATGAGAAGTGACTTTAGAACAAAGCAAGTACATTTACTAACCTGTAAATCATTACTGACATAAATGAACCGGCTATAATTTTTATAATGCTTCTATATTTAGATTTTTAGTCTTTTTCAAGATTATTTTACAAGATTAAAACTAAGAGTTATGTGCAGATGAGACTCTCCATGTTTTTGCTACGTGAATTTTGGCACTATACTTGTTTAAAGCTAATCTTTTTTTTTTTTGGAGATGTAGTCTCACTTTGTCATCTAAGCTGGCCTTAAACACAGTCCTCTCATGTCAATCTCCTGAGTAGCTAGGATACAGGTGTGTGCTACTGCACCCAACTTTTTAATCTTTACTTTTTGCTTGATTTAACAACTGAATTTATACTGTCAGCAGATACTGCAGAACCACCTATTCCAAGTCACAAAGGAAAGGCAACTTAAGAGTGTGAATAAGAAGACAAATTATTCCAAGTCAACTAAGGAGACACCTAAGCTTCAAAAGGACTACAGAAACACCTCGATCAAAGATTCATATAGCCGGGCGTGGTGGCTCACGCCTGTAATCCCAGCACTCGGGAGGCTGAGACAGGCGGATCGTTGTGAGTTTGAGACCAAGCCTGGGCTACAAAGTAAGCTCAAGGCCAGCCTGAACGGCATAGTGAGACCCTGTTTCAAAAAAACAGGGCTGGGGATCTAGCTCAGAGGTCTAAGCGCCTGCCCGGCAAGCACAAGGTCATGAGTTCAATCCCCGGTGTCGCAAAAAAAACAAAACAAACAAACAAAGATTCATATAGACTAAACTTGAGAAGATTAAAAAACAAATTGCTCCTTTACTGGTGGTGATGGGTGTTAGCATTATCTAGTATAAAACAAATATAATGTGACAAGATTGATCATACATATGGTATATATATATACTACAGCTATCACACTCAAGGCATGAATGTTCAGCTGACATCTGAAACATCTGACAATAAACAGAACATTGTTGCTTACACCCTCACTAATTTTTGAAGTTTTCCTAAGATTTGAGTAACAAAGTTGCACATAAAGTACACAATGATTTAAATGTGTATACTTCTGAAACTCCCACTACAATAAAGACAATCATTTCCTAAATATTCTCCTGCTGCTCCTCACCCCCTGTACTCCCACCCTTAAAAACTAATTGCTTGCTTTTTTGTTATTAAAGATTAGTTGGTATTTTATGTTATAAAGTTTTCTATAAATGGAATCACATAGCCTGTTCTTTTTTATTTAGCTGATTATTGTGATACTAATTCATGTTACAGTTATAGTTCATTCCTTTTTATCACTAACTTTCTACCATAAAAAAAATACAATTGATTATTTACTTGCTGAAAAGATATTTTGGTTATTTCTAAACTTCAGTTTTGTGCAGATACAACTGTGTTCACTTCTCTTGGATACAGTAAGAATTTTAAAACCTAGAACTACCCTAAGTATTTTCAAACTTCTGACTATACCCACTCCCTTTCTCTTTATTTTTCTAAATGATAAGCTTCAATTTTATATGAAGCCAAAATACATATTATCTTAATGTTGTTTTGGTTTGGTTTTTTTTTTTTTAAAGGTAAGTGTCCCCTTACGTTGCTAAGGCTGGCCTTGAACTTTGCAATCTCCTGCTTCAGCCTCTGAAAGTTAGGACTGCAGGTGTGTGCCATTGCATCTGGCTTTTAAAGTCTTGGCAGGGGGTGCTGGGAATCAAATCTAGGGCTTTGCATGCTAGGAAAGTGCTCTCTACCACTAAGCTATACCCCAACCCTTAAAGTGTCTTTTTTTACCCTATGGAAATTATGTTGCTATTTTACATAAGAGAGAAACAAGGATCAATGCCTATGGCGGGGCTCTGGGTCCTTGAAACCACCGTACAAAAGCAGGCAAACTAATTATAAACCACCCTGGAAAATTCTCTCCAGAACAAGCTGGGACCACTGATTTTAACTGTAATGTAGAGAACTCTGACTCCAAATGTGCCCCTGATCACCAAAGATTTACAAACTCAATGTGACAAGTCACTATATTTTTGTATTACGAAGAAAATGAGCCTAAAAATACTTACTTCATTTTAAAAAAAAGTTATAAATACTCTAGAAGAACCATTTGACCTTTTGAAATACAGAACACAAGCATGATTAAGTTTTGGCTGAATTTCCTGTAACTTGCTTATTTCCTATTTATTTATTTATTTATTTGAAACAGGGATTGAACTCATGACCTTGTGCTTGCTAGGCAGACGCTTATGCTGCTGAGCTATAACCCCGGCCCTATTTCCCTATTTTTGAAAGACTGTCATACTATTCTAACTACCTTTGGGAAAGAGAAGTTTACCAAACTTTTATTTTTAAATCAGTATTCTAATTTTAGACATTGTATTTAGGATAAAATAATCCAAAAACTCCTTAGAGTTACTTCATGTAACTTTCAACATGAAACATTTCAACTAAAATCAGTTTTGTTGTAGACAATCCAATTACGTCCTAAAGTTTAAGACAGCTATTCCAGATTTACTCAACTGCAAAATAGGTTTTCTATTCATGCAAAATGTGTTTTGCTGAAACTATATTACTTTAATAGATTAGCAAAAGATCTAAACAGTTCTAAAACGAATATTCAGTATTTTAATATCTACAGTTCTTAGCTTTACATAGTAACTCACTTTCACATTTATAATAATTCTTAGTCACTTGACTAAGAATACAAGGAATTATAAAGTTTACTCACAATGGAAACTGACAATTTATCTGTTCTTCACTGGATGTAGGACAGTTTATAGGTGGAATTCTTTTTAAAATTATTTCTCATTTCATGCCCACTGTTCCTTCAAAATCTAAGTAAAACATGGAGTAGGATATATTCCCAAATTTCCATTCCATGTTTAAAATCTGTCTTCTTAAAACAAGCCAAGCTGGGTGTGGGGGCACACACCTGTAATCCCAGCACTAAAGACTGAGGCAGACTGAATTCAAACGTACCCCAGACAACTAAGCACTTTAGAGACTCTGTCTCAAAAATATAGATAGATATAGATAGACAGACAGACAATGTAGCTCAGTGTAGAAGCCACGGTTCAATTTCAGTACCTCAAAACACTGAACAAATTAAAACAAGCAACAGTCAATCGTGGAAGTTTTTTTTGTTTTGTTTTTACTGTTTGCACAATTTCTAAAGTATTAACAATATGGGCCTAATTAGCTCAGTGGCCTAAGCGCCTGCCTAGCAAGCGCGAGGTCATGAGTTCAATCCCTGGTGCCAATAAATAAATAAATAAATAAATAAATAAATAAAAAATTTACATCAGCCCTAGACTAAATTCTTGAAAATAGTCACAACTAATGCTGTATTGGTAAGTAAAGTATCAACAATTGTTTTTTTACTTCAAAAATGTATACATGGATTTAGGAATAGTTATGAGATTTATACAATAATTCTTAAAATTATGAAAAGTAATGGTGATTAGCACAATTATTTTGAGATTCAGTGTACATGGATCTGAGTGTACATGTATACACAGTTATGGCGAAAGGAGAGGTTACTACTGTTCTTATCTCTAATGAACTCCAAAGACATACATGTATTAAAAAGGGAAATCTGGGCATAATGGCACACATCTATAATCCCAGCACTGGTGGGAGGGCTGAGACAGGAGGAGTGCTGTGAATTTGAGGACAGCCCCACTACATAGTAACACCCTGTCTCAAAAAACCAGAAACAAAAACAAAAGTAAAAATGGGGAGAAAAGGTTGGTCTGTTTTTCTACATACAGAGATGTAATTTCCTTCCCATACTTTTTAAAATTTCTTTAAATAGCAACCATAATTTAAAAATCTTCCAAATAGAACCCAATGTAACAAAGTATGTTCATTGTGTATGAAAATATTAACAAAGAATTAATGACTGAGGGGAGGGGACTGCCAAGTCAACCTTAACTACTTTCTTAAAACCTTTTTATTTTTAGCAAATATCAAGCTATTTGAGAATGCATTCATGGATAGATAATACACGGCACACAAGTGAAATAGGTGATAACCAATTTAAGGAAGATTATCTTAAGAAAACTTGAAATCCAAATTTAGAAATGGAGAATAACTTCAGAAATACACAGCTTGTAAATAGTTTGTCTTAAAAATTTATGTCAGTACTAAAAATAAGGGAAAAGAGATTTCTTCCAGTTATTCAAGATAGGGTCTTGCCATACCACATTTTCCAAAGCAGCTTGCTTTCTCTCATGATGACAGAAAACAGGGAGGCAGCTACGTACAAATGGGAAGGGGATCCAGTGATGGGGAAAATGGAAGGGAGGTGAAATAACAAGGATCTAAATGGGATACGTACATGCAACAACTCCTCACAATATATTCGCTATACATCACAAAATATGCCAACCAAAAAATTAACACAGCTTCCAAAAGTCAGGTAGTATTTTGTAATTTATAAAGTCAGGTAAACATGTGATCAATACTTAGAGTTCTATTTGCCTGTTTGAATTTTTGGTGCTGGAGAATGAACTCAGAGCCTCAGGCATGCCAGGCAAGCACTCTACCACTGAGCTATATACACCCTTGGCCCTGCTTCTTAGTGTTTTTATGTCATTTATCATATTAGATTGCACTGCAGGACAATTTTTTTTAAACTGGAAAACGTACACATATATAGATTTCAAGACAATTAGAAGAACTCTGAAAAGTAACTAACATTCAAAACAGGAATTGCACTTTGGTGTTTTCAGCATTATTGAGATTCAACACTGTTCCTATACATTTCTGGAGTTAGAACCTTTGTAATTTGCCTCTCAAAGTAATAAAGTTACTACAGCATCAGTCAAATAACAAGGACAAACCAATTTTAATTAGTAAAACAAAACAACCTACTGGAATATGCAAGGTATAAAGCTAAATCTTCCCTTTCTCTTTTTACACACACAGTTTTCAACATAACAACCAAAAACAAAATATTTTCATGGGGAAATAAATGAGTTTAGATTTATTTAAAATTAAGACTTCAAAGAGGACAGATAATGTTGAAAAAAGTGTTAGAAGAATTTTGAAAATATTTTTGGCATCTGCCAAAATGAAACAGTTTGAACAGAAAAAGAAAAAACCCTTAATTCTTTGCTATTACTAAATTCAAGGGGAAAATGACATTTGGCAATTGTTTTCACACAGCTCTGAACAGTAGTGCTATTCTGCTCTATTTGACTAAAACGGTGGACACCTGAACCTCTTCAAGACTGAGGGACAATGGTGCAGTCCAGTATCCTCAACAGCAATACTGTGGGTTTAATCACTCATTAAACCAGTAATGACCATGATTGCATACTTTTTAGTGACCCTAAGAATGGCAACTACATAATATTCACTAGCTATAAAATATTGATACAGTAATTTCTATTAAGACTGAAACAATAATTTGCACAAAAACAAAAATAATTTTGTGTCACACTTTTGACCATCTAAATTTGAATTCCACTGGCTACTAAGATATCTTTATATATGTATTATTTTTATTTTGTGATTAGTTTCAAGACTTATGAGGACACTTAGGCAGGAGTTCTGACCTACGCTTTATAAGAGAAAGTGGAGAACCTTATTTGATAAGGCACAAAAGAGATGGTGAAGGTTCTTACTAGGGGGAGAGCTGCTTACCTAGAATCAGTAAGAGAGAAACTACTGACACACATCACAAGCCAAGCTGTAGAGTCTGGACCTGATCTTTGGTACAGTAGAAGGCAATGCTAATTAAACACTGTTCTTCAACACAAGAAGGCAAAAACATTCACACTCAAAGAGTGACTATCTTCAAACTATTTCTCTCCAACAAACAAGCTGGAAATGTATTCCTAAACCCACTCCAAAAGTTTCTCCAATTTACAAAGGAGCTTGAATGTGTAAGAAAGATGTTACTAGGAAACTTAAGTATGAAATGTTTACTCTCACGAAGATGTTTATAGTTTCAAAATTTCTTTTGAGAATAGAAACTGCTTTTGAAACATAAAAATCATGAATAATTAAAATGAAATTAAAATCTTAAGCTTTTATAAGGACAAATTCCAAAATTCTACAAACACTGTAACAAATTAATGAACTTCCACATTTACCTAAGAAGATATATTAAATGTTTTTTTCTTTCCCTTTTCTTTTCCTCTTCTAGTACTGGGGATTGAACCTAGGGCCTCTGCACTGAACTAATATTCTCAACCCTTTTAAAAAATTATTTAATTTTATTTATTTTTGAGAGAAAGTCTCACTAAGTCACCAAGTTGACTTACACTGCTAGAACTTGTGATCCTCCTCTCACAGCCTCCCACCATACTGGCATTACAGGTGTGTGCTACTACACAAGGTTTGAACTTTCCTTCATTTTTTGGTTTTACCTTTAAGTCATATCTCAGGATTGTTCAGGAACCTCACTCATACTGACATTAGTATAAATGATTACACAATCCTACAACAAATTTATTAATCTTACCAAAGTATTTAACAGCTTTTAAAACTAGTAATTCAAAATCATTTTGAAATTTGGTACCTTCCCACATCCCACCATATACGAGGTCTGTAAATAAAATAATGGCTTAGATAGCACTGCTGCTTATTAACTCAGCTGCCTCTGGAAAACAGTGCATGGTATTCAAATACTGAGTTATGCCTTTACACAGTCTGTTCTTTCAGACTGGATGGTGTTTTCAGGATTATCCTTGGAAACCCTATTTAAAGCTTTCCTTAAAATAAATAGGTAAGTAAATAAATAAATAAATAAATAAAATAAAGCTTTTCTGACACTGCTGGGACTCAGAAAATAACATCCCAGAGCATGTTGCTTTGGCATACAGAGCATGAAGGGTTTTAGAAGCCAGGTTTCTTTCTAACTCTCTCCTGCCCTTTTCCTTACTTCCCCTTTTTCCCCAAAGGCAGGCCAGAGAAAACAGAATTCCTTTTCTTCATGGTGAGTCACAGCAAATAAAACCCCTTACCCATAAAGCAAACCATATACCTAGAAATATTAACTCTAACCTCACCCTGCTTTTCTATATTAGAAGTGGCTATAAAGAAATTCTGTCTGACCTACCTTGTCTGTTAGATTGTAAGAACTCATTTCAGAATGAGATGCTCTACAGAGCAGAAGAAGGGGCCCTGCTTTATATCCGGAGGGGTGAGGTGGGGAGGATGCTACACTGAGAACCACAGAGGAATCTGTCAGGTATTGCTGGGTTTCCCTACCACTTAACATTAGGCCATACCCTTTTGTCCAATCAGATTCTACGTGGCTGTTCATTCTTCATTAAACCTCAACATAAAAATTTAGTTTCCGGGGCTCTTTGAGTTTTCATTTCTGAAGGTTCCCAGATCACATAAAATTTTAATTAAATTTATTATGCTTTTCTTTTGTTACTCTGTTTTTTGCTATAGGGGTGTTAGCCATGATTCTTAAGATGGTTGGGGAAAGTTGTCACACTTTTCTGTTCTACAAAATCTGCCTTAAGATCACACAGAAAACACATAGGATGAGAAAAACACACACAGCTTCTTCTAAATACCACCAGATTCCAGAAACTGAACTACTTCAAATGTAACCCTACATTGAAAATTCATACTTTCAACAACACTTTCACAACTGTATCAACTAAATATGTTGACAATTAAAACTTGCTGAGGATGTAGTTTAGTGGCAGAATGCTTCCCTAGCATGTCCTAGCCCTCGGTTCAATCCCCAGCACCACAAAACAAAACATATGTAATAAGTCAGTATTTTAATCTCTATCATATGTAACATGAATCTTTAAAAATGTGTCTCTCACGTGGCATGGTGGTGCATACCTATAATCCCAGGTGAGGCTGAGGCAAGAAGATTGTAAGTTCCAGGCCAGCATGGGCAACTTAGCAAAACCTGGTCTCAAAATTTTACAAAAGTTAATAAAGAGGGAGCAGGGATTTAGCTCTGTAATAAAACACATGCACAAGCCCTTGGTACTGCAAAGTAAAGCAAAACAAAACAAAATAACAACAACAAAAAGTAGCTAAGGATTTTTGCTCTGCCCTATAAGTAAACAAATCTGCAAATTTAGTATGTTAAAATTTTATTACTTATAAGCTTCATCTTTCCTTTCCCTTTTGTGGGGGCGGGGGATGCTAGTGCTAGGGAATGAATCCAAGGCCTTGTACATGCTAAACTCACAGTCTACTAATAAGCTACAACTCTGGCCTCATCTTTTCTAGAGTTTTGTTATTTTAAAAAAGTTAAGAATTCCTGGTGACAGTTTTAAAGATAGCAATTATTTTCAAGTGCTAAATAATCTAAAAAGCATTTAATTCATTTGCCATTTTAAGGTTTAAGATCTGAATGGGAGAGCAGATGGTATTTCAACTTCTATCTTTGGCTTGTAGGACCTTGAACTGAAATCTCACTGGAGTTAATTTCTGCTTCTATATTAGTTTTCACTTCATTTATCATTAATAAATGCCTCCTCTGAGGTACAATTGAGAAAAAAAGCAAAGAAAAAATGTCTTCAAACTCCAATACTTTGTTGCTCTACATAGTCAAATGGGTATTGCTGCCCCTCATCATAACAATGTCTATGTTCTACTTTAGTAAAGATAACTTGACTTACTCCCTTACTTGGTTTTTTGATGAAACAGAGGCAAATCATAAGACAGATAAAAAAGTTTATTACAAAGGTAATTGGTCTTTGAAGACTGTACTGAACTTTATTAGCATGGGGCTCCAATGGACAAGTGGAATCCTGCCAAATCCCACTTTTATGGTCAATTATAAAGTGATGCACTTACTTAGTTTACAGTGGAAAGAGCTACATAGAATATAGCGCTTATGGTTACTTCTCCCTATCCAAGAAAAGAATAATTTCTTCAAATCTTTGCTCCCAATTTCCTTATATCTTTTGGACTCTACAGATAGGTTTTGTTTTTTTTTTTTAATTTTAAGAATGCAATTCTTTAGAGTCATACAGGAGAATCTGTGTTAGAAAGGAAAAATAACCACAATCTTTCCATCTATACCAGATGCTTTTACAACCCATGCTCTCTGGCATTCATCAGGGAGAAATGCCATCAAGAAACCTGAAACACCATCCAAGTGGAACTTTCCCTCTTCTGACAGTTTTGATAGTCTTCCTTTGGAATGCCCACTAGAAACAATTCCTGTTTTCTTCATAGTCTCGTGACTCTGAGAAAGATTTCCAAAATTAGCCTACCCAAGTAAATAATCTGTACTATCTTTGCTACTGTTCAATTTATTAATTCCTTTAAAACATTAACAATAAAAAAACATTAAAAATATAACATTAAACTATACACATAAAAATCAGACATACTTTGACACTGACAGGATGTACGGTTGAGACACAATACACTTCAAATACGGAGTAAAAAGACCTCCACACCATCAAACTGAATACTAAAATCTCTGGGATGAGTGGAAAGGGAGGAGATAGTGCAGATTCTATAGGAAAAGTAATGTTAAGTGTCTTGGTAGAAAGATGACTCAAAGTTATACTCTAGCTAATCTTCAATGAGGACAGGATCTTGGAATACAAGTTTCTTGCTTTCCTAACATATTTTTTTTCCCCAATGCTAAAACATCATATAAGAGCCTACCTGACATTTTGGAGAATTTGCTGTGCTGGGATTGATATTCCGCATTGCCTAAGAGTAAAAATAAGATGGATAAAAATTACTTTAAGCCACATGGTTTGGCTATGTAGGCTGAGTTACAAATTGTATCCAGACATATCACCATAGCACAGAATTCCCAAGCTACCCAAGAAGCAGCAGACTGAGGAAGACAAGAGCCAATGGAGTCACCACGTAACAAAACTGAAACCTCAGCAGCGAGAATAGGACAGTATAGAACTAAAAATTTGGTAACAGTCAGGTAGGTTCTTTGCATCTAAGTATTAGATGAAGTAAGTAACATTTTGATGTTTCACTGATAAGAAATACTGTCAATGGAAGAAGTTCAGAGGAAGTCAAACAACTTAAGGTGTATTGAAATTACACTGACTGCTAAATCAAAAACAAAAATTCTTAAAACTAGATGATTAGTATGAGAATAGAGCAGACCTGTCACTTCAATATAAAAAAGACAACACAATAGGCAATAAAGAAACAAAGAGGTTACCTTTAAAGAAAGTGAAGCTATTCTGTCCAGGACCCATCACCCAGAGTAAGAATGAGAATAAGATTTAGAAAAATTCTTTAGAATGAAGAGTTTTATAAGTAGCAGCATTTTGCCCACCAAAAACAAACAGCCTGATCCATGATATACAACAAAATAAATAGTTCATTTCTAAACTTTACCTTAAAAAGAGCAGGACCTCAATGTTGCCAATTAAATAACTTTTTCTTATTAAAGTTTCTTGATTTGGGTAGTTTTGAAATTGAGACCTGCACTTACTTAGATCAACTTAGTCACAATAAAATGAAAGGCAAACAATGAAAACAAGGCTTGTGTAAACATATTTTTAAATGCTTTGTTTTGTCTAGTAGCCACATAATTAAATTATTGATGGTGCTATTTTATTCTGACAATACAGTTTTATCTAAGTGAAAAAAACCTTTCCTCTACATTTGTTAGAAAGTCAGTCAGAGGTACAATAAACCGTATTACTATGTTTCCACTTTCCATCTTCTTTATTCAGATGAAGAATCACCTCTTTCATGCATCCTGACATCATATGCTAGCACAAACCTTTACCCTCCATCAGGACTCACTGCTGACATCACCCACACTAGAATTACACTGACAGTGCACAATTTGAAGGTGAGCCTATCTGAGATTCCATGAGTATATTTAATTCCTCAGGTACCAGATGATCGTAATCCAAATCAGAGTTAAAAGACATTACTTTGTGTACATTCAAATGACACTTTAAAAATAGTGCTTTAAAAAACATATCTTTAACTTTCTATGCCCTCATTAACAAAAATGTAGAGTACAAATGATTTTTAAATGTCTACATTCAGTATGCTATGATTTTAATGGGGTAAACAGTATAGATACACATTATTTTTTGTTTATTGACAGTATCCCTGGGAGAAAAAACTAGGGAAATAGTGAAAAGGACATCTTATTTCCTTCCAGTAAACTTTTGTACTTTCACTACTGTTTGTTTCTATTATTTATTCAAAAATTTTTTATATAAAAATTGAGAAGTATACAAGATCACATCCCTAATGTCTGAACATAGTCCTAAATGCTCTGAAACAAGATAAAGCAAAAATTAGTTTTTAGATGAGAGATGAGCCATTTTTATTCAGACCAATAAATAGCACTTTCTAAAAGAAAACTGATGGCAACGATTATAAAGGGTTTCAAGCTCTTTACTGTTAGATATTACCCTTCCCCATAAGAAAAAAACATCCATAAGGAGGCAACCCCGCTCCCCACCCCATGCTGGAGTCTGAACTTAGGGCCTCGCACATGGTACGCAGGTAATTTTAAGATATATTGGGATCACTTAAATTTGGGTATAACTCATATCTTAAATGAGAATTATTAAGATTTAGCAATACTAAAACATATTTGCCATTGAAGAAAAGTCATACTGTTATATCCCTCCCATACACAAATAATTCATTTAAAGATTTTTTTCCCCAAGTGATGTTTTAGAATATCCCCACTAGCAAAATCCTCAGAAACACAATAATATACAATTTTAGGTACATTTGAGCAAGCGTTCCTTCTTCGTTCAATTTTTGCTCAACTGCAATGACCATGACTAAAACAGCTCTTTAACATAAGGGATTTTACTAGCTGTAGCCCATATGATCAATAGTCAACCAACCAGACAGAATGGTTGTGTGTCACCTAATTTTAGAAAAACAATAGTCCTCTTTAACTAATAAATGCTAAAATGAAATTTATCCAGTTTGACAAAAGAAAATAAATCCCCAAAAGTAAAAGGCTGGTTTCTAACCTGTGGCCTCACCTGCCGAAGCAGCTCTTGCTGTTTCAACCGAAGTCTTTCCTTCTCCATCTGCAGTTGCTGAAGACGCATCTGCTGCTGTTGGTTGGAATTGCTACCACCCATAACACCTCCCTGTGGGCTCTGGGGAGCCAAGGGTGGTGGCTGTTTTACTGGAGCACTTTGACTGATTCTCTGGTTCATGGCTGAAATGAAACAAAAAGACGTCTTTAAAAATCTAGTTAAAGAGAAAGACGACTTAGTTATTAAGAAACATGTTTCATGTAGGTTTTTGATAATATGACTAAATATAACCTAAGAATCCATCAATAGCATGACGGTTACATTTAACTGCTTGTCATCATTGTTGTTAAAGGATAAAAAACAGTAGTAAAAGCAGCAGCTACGGCAAGTATGAACTGAATATTTAACAAGAAAATTAGTGTCAGTTAGCTTTTGAAGGTGGGAAACTGGGTGACAGACTGAGTTAGAGACAGACTTTCCTAACATTTGAAGTATGAATCATGTAAATAGAGTGGTACCTCAGTACTTATTGATTCTAGGAGGTGCTAAAATCAAAAAACATGACTATCAAATCATTTTGGCTGGAAGGGATATACATGAGGCAACTGACAGCAATAAGTTCTAGCTTGTGTGGGCAAGTACCAAAGAAATGATCAGTACCAGGATAAAATTTTCATGTGAAACACATCAAGTACCAATTAAGAGTTTCAAAGCAACTGAGAACCACGGTATGACTGCACATTATTTTGTTTTAAATTACATACATACATATATACATAAATTCATCTCCAAAAACGACTGGAGCAAAATATTCTGAGTAGGAAAACTCATCAAAACAACCCTAATACTCCATCACATGTATTACCCTAATATGGCAAATAAATTTAAACGATCTGATGTATGTCCACATCAAATGAGTCCACAAGCATCTGACATTTGTCTCATTCAACACCACTGCACACAACATAGTCTAGGTATTCAACTCTTTTTATTTGAAC
>RJWT010005088.1:0-31718 GCA_004365215.1 Cuniculus paca | reverse complement strand
CTGGTTAGGGGAAAACTCCAAGAGGAAGAAATAACAATCTTAAATATATATGCACCAAATATGGGAGCACCCAACTATATAAAACAAATAGTAATAGAAATGAAAAATCAAATAAGCAATAACACAATTAAAACAGGAGACCTTAACACACCCTTGACTCAAAGAGACAGATCAACTAGACAGAAAATCAGCAAAGAAATAACAGAACTGAATCAAACCTATGAACAAATGGACCTGGTAGACATCTACAGAGTTTTCCACTCAGCAACAACAGAGTACACCCATCAATTGAGGAATGGATAAAAAAGATGTACTTTTATACAATGGAGTACTATTCAGCTATAAAAAATGATCACATTGAGGCTTTTATAGGTAAATGGATGCGACTTAAGACCATACTCATAAGTGAAATAAACCAAACACACATGTGTAAACACCGCATTGTCTCCCTAGTGTAAGAAACTGAAAGACTCAATAAGATACAAAATTCCCAATAAATACGGAGAAAAGGTTCTGAAGTCCAGTGGTGCTTTTATTCTTTGATTTGAATGGTTTAAGTCTATTTTCCACTATTTAATTGCAATCTGTGAGAAGATAGGAATAGCTTTTTTGAAGAAAACAAAGGACATTAAGGTAGCCATCGTTGATTTCTTACTATCTGATTTGAAGGCCTGTAATGCTTTCACTCTTTTGTTTTATCTGCTTTTATATTATTTTGTTTTGTTTGAGTTTATTTTGTGTGAATGTATGAACAACTGTTTCGAAGAAAACAAGAGACACTAGGCTAACGATTGTTAATCTCCTGTTATGTTTTGAAAACTTGTATAGCTTGCAGTGTTCTGTTCTGAAATGCTATATTATGTTTGACTCTATTCTGTTTTGTTTTGCTTTGTTTTGTTTTGTTTTGTTCTATTCTCTTTAAAATAAAAAAAATTAAATCTCAGGAAATTTAAGTGACTTGTTTGATGTTGAACAGCTAATAAATTGTAAGTGGGCAAAGTTAGTTTTTAAAGACAAGTCGCAGCATAGCAGTTTTTATGCTTGGTTTTCATGCTTGGTTTTTGTTAAGCAGAACATATTAAGTTATTTTGTTTCCAAGGTCCATCATTTACTCTTCTTAGAACAAACAAATACACACACACACACACACACACACACACACACACACACACTCTCTCATACACAAAGACTCTCTTTTGGCTTTGGCATTCTTCACGAGGTTTTACTGGTTTTCGTCTGACTAGTAGGCTCTGAGGCCATGAACTTCCACCGAAGCAGTGGTCCATGCTGTGCTTCCTGTGCTGGACGACCTGCAAGAGCTTCATGCGCTCATAGGTGGGGCTTCAGGAAGTGGTGGGTCCTGGGGCCAAAGCTGACTTGCTGTTAGGAGGTGGAGCCTGGTCAGGAGAGATGGTCATTGGGAGTGGACATACAGTGTGAACAACACTCGTGCAAGCTCAGGTGCTGGGATGTTTTCCCTGAAACAGAGGTATTAAAAATATACGTGAAATTCTAGTCCTCAGACGCAGTTGTCACAAAGTTGTGAATGTAAATATCATATCCTGGTACATGAAAGAGACTGTACCATGCCGGGTGTGGTGGCTCACGCCTGTAATCCCAGCACTCGGGAGGCTGAGACAGGCGGATCGTTGTGAGTTCGAGACCACCGTGGGCTACAAAGTGAGCTCAAGACCAGCCTGAACGGCATAGTGAAACCCTGTCTCAAAAACGAGGCTGGGGATCTAGCTCAGTGGTCTAAGCGCCTGCCCGGCAAGCGCACAGTCGTGAGTTCAATCCCCGGTGCCGAGAAAAATAAAATAAAATAAAAATAAATAAATAGAAAGAGACTGTACCATATAAAGTGAAAGTCTCAGTGGGTGCATTTTATTGTAATCTTCTAAATCGAGCTATATAAATAAAATGTATAATTAGACAAATGGAACCTCCTTTAAAATTCTAAATGTGGGCAGACTGTGTAATCCTTGTATTGGTACAAGATTTCAGTTTAGGCAAATATATTAATATTTTCCATGTTTTCCTTACTGTTTCCAGTGTGATCACACACATACACACACACACGCACAGAATTTATTAACAGATAATATTTGTATGAGTTTCTTTCATTCTTTTTTAAAAGTATTTTTAAATTTTAAATTGAAAAAAATAAAAATGATGATGCAGAATTTCAAAACAAAGTAATAGATTAACAGTGATTAATATATTGCATATCATCATCTTCAAAGTAGTTGCTCAGATCACAAGATATAGGCATGAAAAAATGATCAATGAAAGTGCAAACCGTTTTGATGAGCTAACAGAGATTAGTAGTATAATTTTAATATATATATAAATATATAATCTTTTCTCTTGTTTCTTTTCTCCTTTTCTTCATCCCACTTTTCATTCATTTAATAGGTAGGAAAAGGCTTTTAATTTAAAAATTTGTAACATAATTTATGAATTAAATGTTGAGAAAATGTATTTAGGCTTGTATTTGGAGGTTTAAATACCTACGAATTCTGTTGCTTAGCAGGAGAGAAGATTTATATTTTATTAATTCAAGAACATTTTCTACTTGCTTTGTGAGACTTTGGGAAATATTTTTCCTGACAATTATTCTTTGTAATAAAACAACTCTGAGGCATCTTGTTTTGACATTTAATACTTTTTTGTATAAACTAATTTTTTCCTGTCACTGTGTCTTTTTGCTTATTTTAATAGCATACCTTATTTTGAAGAATCAGTAATAGAAGTATCTAGTCAATATAATCATTTGATACTTTTGACAGATTAAAATCTGTGGAAGGATTATCCCTAACCATAATGTAATTGGAAACAAAGTACCTTCAAAAAAGATTGCAGAATAGTACCATTTAGGAAAAAATGAGAAGAGGGGGTCATGAAATACAGACATTTTCTTTAAACATGAAATATCTCTGGAAGTATTATTAAATTAAAGTACATATGAAATTAACTTTAAAAGAAAACTTGTAGAATACAGGAAACAAAAGTAGGCTTCAGAGCATAGTGTTTTGGCATTGAAATAGTTCATTTTACTTCTGGATTTAAATTTTTTTGGTAACTTGATAGCATATGCAGTTATATTTTCCTAATTCTGTGTTACTATCTTTTACTGATTTTTATGTGGCCTTAAAAAAAGTTCTTATTTTGGAATAATTTTAAAGAAAAGTTGCAGAGACAGTATAGGAAGTTCCTGTACTCTTTATGTATCTCTCCCTGTTGTTGACAACCGTAATACTTTGGTCAAAATCAATAATTTAGCACTTGTAGAATATTACTAAATTACAGACTTTGTCGAATTATCACCAGTTTTTCTACTAATATCCTTTGTCTGTTTTAGGAGTTCAGCAAACCAGTCTCCTCTAAAGTATCCTCTAATCTTGACAATGTCACACTTTTTCATAGTCCTTGTTTTTCATAACCTCAGCACTTTGGAGTAGTCCCGGTCAAGTGTTTTATGCTCAATTTGGGTTTACCTTGTATCTTTTCATGTTGATACCAGGGTTTGTAGATTTCGATAATACAACAGAGGTGAAAGTACTCTTCTGGGTTTTGGAGTATGTGATGTCAACATGGCTTGTCTCTGGCCCTATTAACTCAGATAACTTGCATAACATGGTGTCTGCTGTCTTTCTCCACTGTAAACTTACTGTTTTCTACTTTTGTTTCCCATTTTTTGAAATTGAATCTGAAAGTCAAGCCCACATTCAAGGTGTGGGGAATTAAGATCTTCCTTCTGAAAAGAGGAATATCTGAATATGTTACTTGGAACTCTCCATAAAGGACTATTCACAAGAATTCTTCCATTCTTATGCCATCATTAAACCATGTAACTTTCAGGTTGGTTCCTGTGTCCTTTTGACATGCCCCCATCCTCTCCCCACTCTTTTCTTAAGCATGTCTTTAGTTTCTCTTACTATAAGGAGTTCCAGGATCATGTGTTTTCCTGCCTTTGCACTAAAACCAGCCATTTTATTTCTTCATGGAGCTCATATTGTCTTTATTGATAAATTGTGTTTGGAAACCAAGGTATATAATCTAGATGTGCTTGTTGCTACTTAGGGTGTTACAGCTTCTCAGTTCATTTAGTTAACAGCTCCTGGAAATACATCTATGTATACTAGTCCATGTATACGCACATCCATCATTATTTCTTTATCTAGTTGCCCACATATGTTAAATATTAATATATTAAGTAAAATTTCAAAATAACAATTACATTAATACCTTTAATAAATTAATTTTAATTTATGTTTGCCATACGCATTAAGGTAAATAAGTTCATAGTAATACGTTCTACTTTAACACCACAGGATTCATTCTTTCTTTTTCCTCCTTATGTATCATTTTTTTTCTTTCTCAGTGAGGAATCTGGCTCTCACTGTATAAAGCTCACTTGTGTGGTCCATCTGAATGTACATGTAAACTAGTTTCAGGATTGTGAACTTCTCTCTTCGTAAGACACAAATCTACCAACTGGAGTGCTGTGCATGTGTACAGTTGTTTTGCCCTCGGCCTGTCAGTATCCATTTAAAATATCATTTCCCTAAGTTGCTGGATTAGCTCTATTTTTTCTTGTCATCTTCATGAATGTTGTTTTACATCCCTCCTAATTATTAATTATTAAATTTTAGTGCTGTGAAAAATGATACACAATAAACTGAAATAAGCAAAAAAATACAAGGGAAGGAACCTTTTAAGTAGCTTTTATTACTATTTTTTAATATTTTAACACAGGCCCCTTATAAGATTTTCAGGGTATATGACTATTCATTTTGTTTTTTTCAAGTAGTTTCATGTAAAATTAAATTATCAATTCATACATACCAACATTCATAATGTTAAAAGTGCAGATATAAGTAATAGTGTGAAAATATTTTCAGTTGTACTAGGCATTTTTCTAAAATAGGGAAAACTCATGTCATTCTCTGATAAGCTTGTTCCCTAGATCGATAGCACTTTAAGGATGAAGAAGTATGTTCTGTGTTTGTTTAATCTTAGCTAGGTTTTCATTGAATATAGCTCAATGTGGAAAGCAGCTTCTTAAACTGTGTAGTAGTGCTTTTCTTTAAACATTCCTTTGCTGTTACACTTACTTACACTTTGCTATTACATATTTTTAAGCAAATCTCTGTGCTGAGATTGCATTTTAATATTTATGAAATGGTTGTTAGGGAGCCAGACTCTTGCCCTTTTCTTTTCACAATGACTCATAACACATCTGGGAAACACTTGGAAGCATATAGTCCTTTATTATTATCAACGGCACTCTGTGGAGCTGTGCTATTGTGTTCATTTTTTAAAATAAGTATTACTAAGTTATCTTTGTTTAGAATCCACTACCTTATCAGATATCTTCTTGATAAATCCTAGGCATTTTCTATCAATAGAAATGAGATCCGGTTCCAAGTACTTTTCTCTGTGATGTGGGATGAAAGACAGAGAATTGAAAGTCAAAGCTCCTGCCTTCCCTGTGAATAGAACACGACTGGCTAATCTGCTT
This sequence comes from Cuniculus paca, assembly GCA_004365215.1. Taxonomy (NCBI): domain Eukaryota; kingdom Metazoa; phylum Chordata; class Mammalia; order Rodentia; family Cuniculidae; genus Cuniculus; species Cuniculus paca. Next base: position 26,194 of record RJWT010005088.1, on the reverse strand, counting down.
GTTTGCTTGCACGTATATTTATGAGACAGCATTTTATTTGGAGCATTTAGTGTGTCAGTCTCTTTGTTAAGCATCACCAATGCAAAGATGGTAGGAAAGCAACATTTCTGCTCGGAGGAAGCAGAGAGGGGATACACGCCCGAATGTGTTATGCCAAGAACAATGGTAGTATTTTACGAGAAGAGAAATACGTTATGCTGAGGGGGAAATTACAAACTGGTTCCTAAAGGAGGGGTGTTACTTAAAGACTGTTTGAAAGTCACTGGAGAGGAGGAACACAGAAAGGAAAGGGCACCTCCTATTTAATGAGGAAGCTGGCTGCAAAGAACATCACATACTCAAAGGACTACAGGCCCCGCTGGTTGTGGTCTTTGGGAAATATTATGTGAGTAAAGAAATGGCAATAAAAGGGACCAAAAAATAGGCCAGGACCCAGATTGTGAAGGACTTTTTAATGCAGTTTTTGGTATTAATGCCTGACATTGTGTAATGGACAGATCTCTGATTGGACAGACACAGTTCAAATCTTTTCTTTTGTTAATTAGCTAATTACCTTGAGCATATTGAATGACTGTTTTGGGGGCTTAGTATCCTAATCTGGCAATAGGAGCAATTGTAAATACTTCGAAGCTAATGAAATGAGTTAACATTTATAAAGTGCCCAGTGTATACTGTATTTTGTAAAGGTACAGTGTCAGGTTTTGAATCTGTTTCCCACATGACAGCACTGAAAGTTATTTTCGTCTTTAAGCTGCATGTCTTCTGAGTTCCAGAATGCCTTTTAGTATGATGACTCGAAATCTTTTTGAACTAGAAGTTTCTTTATTCATAAGGCCATAGTTTCTTCTGTATGAAGTCTTATAGTCATGCATAGAAATTATAGTAGTTATGTGTGTTATTAAGAACTTCTTTGAGCAGTAGCTATGTAGTTGACTCAAAACAATGAAAATACTATTGAAGTGTGTATTCCCTTTTGCAGAAAAGGACTTCTTGAATGAGATGTTTTCCTGATTATCTTTTGCTTATTACTTTTTTGCTCTTCCCAAGTCTCTAATGTGTACGTAGAGAATATAGAATCAATGCTTTTGTTTCATTTGGAAATAAATCATTTTCTGTTGCGTAGAACATTTTATGACAGTGCCTGATTAATTAAAGATAGTTTAGTAGAAGGCATGGGGAGAACACCAGGAGCGCATAACCTACACACACTTGACCTTTGCACACGGTCTCTTCAAAGTCTTCCTTTCACAGGGACAACTTTCATTTATTTTATAATTAAACAAGGTATTTCAAAATTGAATAACTGTACACACAGTGAACTGCAAGACACAATATAGTGTCCATGTGTCTTATCAATGATACTGTTGCTCCTCGGTAGCAAAACGTGAACTTAGAAAAATAGAGGCTCTTTGGTTGTTTCTCAGAATTAGCTGTTACAGGTTGTGCTGCTATAAACATGGGTGCACGTATATCTCTGTGGCATGCCATTTTCAGTTTTTCTGGGAAAATACCCAGAAGGGGAATAGCTGGATTGAATGAGACTTCCAATCCTACTTTTTTGAGGAATCTCCACTAATCTCTGTTAGTTCATCAAAAAGAACTGTTTGTGCTGTCATTGTTTGATTGTTTGATCATTTTTTTATGCCTAGATCTTGTAAACTGAACAACTACTTCTAAGATAACAATATGCAATATATTAGCTAGTGTTGATTTCTTACTTTTCAAAAAAAATTCTGTATTTTTTTCTGTTTTGCTTTTTAAAATAAATTAAAAAAGAGGCTTTTTTAAAATAAAAATTCTGAAGTTTAGTTAATTTAGCAGGTCAAAATTATTAGGACTGTAAATCAGCTTTTCAAATAAGAGTGAAAAGTAAGAAGTAGGAGAAACATGAGTCTTTTTAGTATCTTTCTTTTTTATCAAAAAAGTTTCCCCAAAAGTGCCATTTAAGACTATTGCCTTAGGTTTTAGTAACCAAAACTGGGTCAGGTGGTCACCACTAAACTAATCATTGGAAAAGAATGGAACCGTCACAGTTGTTTTAGACTAATTATAATTCATCTTCTGAGGCTGGCCTCTTTTCTGAGTACATTGTTAACTGAACATGTGTGTAAATGGGGGCTCCTTGAGCAAGCACAGTGGGTGTAGTAGCTTTCTGTAACTACAACACGTTAACTTAGACCGTAAAGTATGAAGAGGAGGGGTTCATTTTGGCCCCCAGTTTTGGAGTTTTCGGTTCAAAGCCTACTGGCTCTGTTGCTTTGGGCCTGTGGTGAGGCAGTCATCGTGGTAGGAATGTGTGGTGGGACAGAGCTGCTCACTTCATCACTAGGAACTGTAGAAAAATTCATTTTTAGTTTGAAATCAGAAGTTTTTCCCACTTAATAAAAAAGAGACTCCTGTAATTTGCTAAGAATTTCGTGCTGCATGTTGTTTTTCACATTCTTTTCCTCTCTAGTGCAGTTACCAGATGTGTTAGGGTGGCAGTCCCTCAGCTTTGCATGTGTTACTAAAAATGAATTCATTTGTAAAATTCAGTGTGTGGCATTTATGTACATGTTTTTCATATTACAAAGTTGACAGAATTATGCCATCTTTTAGAGGGAAATATAGTGTATGTCATTAATGGTTATTGCATGAACTTCTACACTGTTGAAACTATGTTGGAATATTCCTTTAAGAAGTCCCATTTTCTTGGATTTCTCTCTCTTTAATGATTTTGCTATTGGCTGCTGAGGTCCAGTGGTTCTGGACTCTTGTCCTCTTCAAAGAATTGGATCGAGACAACCAATAAAAGTAACAGTTTAATATTTATTGAAGGAATAGAGAGGAAAAGAAGAAAGAGAAGAAAGGAAAAGGGAAGAAAAGCAGAGAGAGAGAAAAAGCAGATATGTGCTGCACACAGGATGGGTCACTGTAAGAACAAGAGCGCAGTGGCAGCAGAGTTGGTGGCCCCCTGTCTTATTTCTTTTGACATCCGATCGGGGCTTCCTATTCGCCCATCTGAGGTTACTCTGCACATGCACACTGGCCTTGATTGGACAAGTCTCCATGATTGACAGGGCATGGCCAGTTTTCCAGTGGTGGTTTGCCATGCCCTGATCTCCCGCATCAGACTGATTGACAGAACAAGTGTAGGCATTGTCTAACACCTCACTGTATTAAATACATTTGAATAGACAGTAATATTAATTGCATAACACTACAAAATACAAAGCAGAGTTTCTCTTTCACAACTTTTTAGTCTTAGACTGAATGGTTATTATATCCTTGAGTTTTAAAAACTTAATCAGTCAATCAGTATATGCTTGTATCCCTGGCACTGTTAGACTGACAAGACAATGGTAATTCATGTTCATAATTGGCTGATTATTTTTCTTCAAATAGCAGTGAAATACCAATGTGCATGTATATCTACTTTGTGCTTTTTAAAAAAATTATTGAAGGCAAGAAGATGCAAACAATATAAAAATCAAAACCTAATCTAGCATTTGATTAACTTTTCTTTCTATGTCTGGGAGTTGGATGTGATTCATACTTTTTTAGGGTCCTGATCGGCTCATGGAATGTTTGTAAGAGGGAAACTTAGGGGCAGATTCTATGGCCCTTTAGGAGAGCTCTGTCAGGGGGAGTTTGCCTCCCTCTGTCCCTTTTCCTGTGGGCTCGGAAGTAGTGACTGCATGCAGCGTTGAGGCCTGCAGTTAGCAGAAAGAGGCTCTGCAAGCCCGCTTTGCCGTCTTGGAACTGGCTTGGATCCTTCCTTTTCCATGGGGTCTTTACTCTCAAGACCGCTTTTTAAGCCCTCGTTGCTGGCGAATGTGTGAAATGTGAAGGTTTGCATGGCGGGTTTCATTTGGGGCAGCTCTGGGTGAAGTCTGTGGAAGCCTTGGCGGCTGGTGCTGCACAAAACTGGGTGAGCAGGATACGTGGGGCAGGCTTTGCATGTGCTTTTTTATGTTCTGTTTTATTTTAAAATGGAGGTGGATAGAACACAGGACACATACTTGAAATTTAATCGGGGCCTGACAGTGTTCACTCGAGTAATGGGCTACAAGGAGAATCTAGTAATTTTTAGAAATTGAAGGAGTCTTTTTTTTTTTTTTTAAAGAGAATAGAACAAAACAGAACAAAACAGAATAGAGTCAAACACAACATAGCATTTCAGAACAGAACACTGCAAGCAATACAGGTCTTCAAAACATAACAACCAGAGATTAACAATGGCTAACCTAGTGTCTCTTGCCTTCTTCGAAATGGTCGTTCATACATTCACACACAATAAACTCAAGCAAAACAAAATAATATAAAACCAGCTAAAACAAAAGAGTGAAAGCATTAGAGGCCTTCAAATCAGACAATAAGAAATCGACAATGACTGCCTTAATGTCCTTTGTTTTCTTCAAAAAAGCTATTCCTATCTTCTCACAGATTGCAATCAAATAGTAGAAAAGAGACTTAAACAAATCAAATCAAACAGTAAAAGCATTACTGGACTTCAGAACCTTTCCCCCATATTTATCGGGGATTTTGTATCTTATTGAGTCTTTCAGTTTCTTACACTAGGGAGACAATGCAGTGTTTACACATGTGAGTTTGGTTTATTTCACTTAGGAGTATGGTCTCAAGTCGCATCCATTCATGTATAAGAGCCTCAGTGTGATTTTTTTTTTTTTTGTGGCACCGGAGACCAAACTCACGACCTTGTGCTTGCCAGGCAGGCACTTAGGCCACTGAGCTAGATCCCCGGCCCTTGTGTTTTTGAGACAGGGTCTCACTATGCTGTTCAGACTGGCCTTGAGCTCACTTTGTAGCTTAGGCTGGCTTTGAACTCACAACTATCCTCCTGTCTCAGCCTCCTGAGTGCTGGGATTACAAGCGTGAGCCACCACGCCTGGTTGTGATCCTTCTTTATAGCTGAATAGTACTCCATTGTATAAAAGTACCACATCTTTTTTATCCATTCCTCAATTGATGGGCTATTGGGTTGTTTCCAAGATTTGGCTATTACAAATTGTGCTGCTATGAACATGGGTGCACATATATCACTGTGGTATGATGATTTCACTTCTGGGAATATGCCCAGAAGCAGAATACCTGAGTCAAATGGGACTTCCAGTCCTAGCTTTTTGAGGAGCCTCCAGACTGATTTCCACAGTGGCTGCACCAGTCTGCACTCCCACCAACAGTGGAGAAGGGTTCCTTTTTCCCCACAGCCTCCCCAGCATTTGTTATTGGTGGTTTTCTTGATCCTGGCCATTCTTTCTGGAGTGAGATGGACTCTCAGAGTTGTTTTAATTTGCATTTCTCTAATGACCAATGATGGTGAACATTTTTTCATGTATTGATTTGCCATTTGTATTTCTTCAACTGAGAAGTGTGTTTTCATCTCAGATGCTCTTTTTTGGATTGGGTCTTTGAATTTCAAGGGCTTGATTTTTAAAAAATTCTTTCTATGTTCTAGATAGAAGAGCTTTGTCTGAAGGACAGTTGACTAAGATTTTTTCCTAATTTGTGGGTTTTCTTTTCATTCTGTTGGAGATTTCCTTTGACATGCAAAAACTTTTTAATAAGACAAGATCCCAGTTGTTGATTCTGAGAAGTGTTTCCTGTGCAGTTTGACTTTTGTTCATGAATTCTCCATCTACCCCTATCTCTTCAAGATTTCTGCCTACTTTGTTTTCTAGCAGATTTAGTGTTTCTGTTTTAATGTTTAGATCTTTGATCCATTTTGACTTTAGTGCATGGTGATAGGCTTGGATATAGTTTTAGTTTTTGGCATACGGAAAGCCAGTTTTTCCAGCACTACTTGTTAATGAAGTGAACAGTTCCAGTGAACATGTTTGGCCCCTTTGTCAAAGATAAGGTGGCTGAGTGTGTTTGTAGTTGGGGTTGTAGCTTCTAATCTATTCCATTGATCCTCAGGTGTGTTTTGATTCCAGTACCATGCTGATTTTATCACAGTAGCTTTGTAGTATAATTTCAAGTCTGGGATTGTGATGCCTCCTGCCCTGCCCTTGCTGCCCAGAATTGCCTTTGCTGTTCTAGGTCTCTTCTGGTTCCAGATGAATTTTAGGAACAATTTCTCTAGATCTGTCAGGTATGCAAATGGTATTTTGATGGAAATTGCATTAAATCTGTATAATAATTTCAGGAGAATGGCCATTTTCACCATGTTTGTTCTTGCTATCCATGAGCATGGAATGTCTTTCCATTTTCTGAGATCCTCTTTGATTTCTTTTTTCAGAGTAGTATAATTTTCATTGAATAGATCTTTTGCTTCCTTTGAAACTGAACGAATCTTAAAGCTAAGTTTAAATTCATTATTTTATGTATTCGAAAATACACTGAAAAGCAAGTAACCTGCTAGAGTCACACAGCTGATTATTGACAGTCATCATGTTACTGTTACCATGTTACAGTGTACACATAGTATAAAAAACTTTCTAGTAGAAAGGTACTTTTATTAAGCTAGTACTTATCAGAATTTCTACTAACTTGCTTGTTATTAGATGTGCACAAAATGTGTTAAATTCTTCAAAAGTAAACTTCTCATATTCACCATTCAGGGAAGAAACAGAACATTGCAGAGAAGTTCTACACCCCCAAAAGGCTCCTTGTTCCACCATAAATTACACCTCCTTTCCTACTCCTCTTATTCTCTGTGGTAATCATGTCCTGATCTTTATTGTAATCATTCCTTTAGTTTTTTAAAAAATAAATAGTATTTGCCTAAATAATGCAATTTTGCCTGGTTTGAATTTTATATAAATTGAATTGTACTGTATGTATTCATCATTTTTTAATATGCCTTTAGGAATCATTCGTGTTATTGTGTATGATTGTGTGTTGTTCATATCCATTACTGTACTAGAAAACTTAACCTTTTCTCTCTGTTGTTTGGTAAAAATCTCTTTGCTATGTTTCTTTCTGCAACTTCTTAGGTTCCCTTTTCTCTACCTACTTACAGGTTTTCTTCTTTCATCCCCCATGAACATTGACACTCTTTTGGCTGTCCTGACCACCGTCCTGTGCTGAATCTTTGGCTGGGGCTATCTCATCTGGTTTTATGTCTTAAAGCTGAGTTGTTTCACATGAACTCACTAGATTGTAGAGGTAACATGGAGAATTACCACGGTGACCATGCGCTAGCAGCAGCAGCAGCCGCCGCCGCCGCCGCCGCCTCCTCCTCCTCATCTATGTCTTTGCCTGTGCTGTTTACTGTATGTCATACATGGCTAAGCATTTTATGTGTATGAGCTTTTTAAAGCACAATCAGCCTTTAAAGTCATTAATGTTTTAGGCTCTGAGAGTTCAACGGTTTGTTTAACCCACAATTAGTATGTGGGTTTAAATTGAAGTGTGTCTAACCTCAGCTCATGCTTTTAGTTGTTGTGCTTTTCTGCCTCTCAATTTATGCAGTGTTTTCTGTGAAGGGTACAGAAAAGACAGATGCTTTTAGTAAAACGAAATTACATACACTTTCACTTAGTAAATATTAGATAAAATTTTTATTTCGTAAATAAATTTCTGATGTAATTATGTAATACATGTTTTATTTCACACTTAGGCTAACTTATGATTCTTTTTTTCCATGAAACCGTAACAGCTTTCAAAACTGGTAGAACTGTTAATTGCTCAATTAAGGTTAGTCAAAAATGTTTGAATATTAAGACATTTTAAATTGGCTATTACCTAGGCAGGACTAGTAATCATTTTCTAATATCCTGAATCAGTTTCTATTTATTTTCTAATGAAGGATATAAATTGATATAATTCCAGCATGAAGAAATGCATACATGTGAACATATTCCAGTTGAACAAGTTCAGTTTTGGTGGAAATTATGAAAGATTTTATAGCATTGTTCAAAAGAGACTTGTTTGTTAATTGTTGGAAAAAATAGAACCCAAGGTACAAGAAAATGAATACCTTTTAAAGGTGAAAATAATAGATATTGGAGATCCAGAAGATTTGAGGGAAACTAAGAAACTAAAAGACATTACTGAGGTTGACTGGTTATTGTGCTGAGATGTAATCAACATGCTTTGAAAATCCAAAATCCATGATGATTATATCTAACCACAACACACTATACTTTACTGTATGTGTTAAACTTATAACCTACAGTGATAATCTTTCTAGCATTGTTTAATGGCATGATGTTTTGTTGACTTACTCAAATCACTCAAGTTTTTATAGCCAATAAACTTAAGGAATTCTTAAAGAATTAATATCCCTATTCATTTGTTTTTAAAAGCTTACAAATTCAAATTAAAGTTAGTTTTATTTCACCATGAAAAAAATATTATTTGTCTTCCTTCCTTCCTTCCTTTTTTGCAGTGCTGGGGATTGAACTTAGGACCTTGTGCATGCTGAGCAAATATTCTGACACCAATGTACATCTCTAGTCCTATATCTCATTATCATTTAAATTTTTAATTCTGTGAATCAAAAAACTTTAAGAATAACCAGAATGAAGGGCAAGAAAGTGGACTATTTGATATCTAATGGTTACTTCAAGTCCTGTATCACTGTGAATCTGTGTGAGCTGCTTTTTGCTGGATATTTTCCATACCCATAATTCCCAAGGAGTGTAATTATGGTATACATTAGAGTTTTTTGGAAGACATTAGAGGTTAAATATGTTATTATGAGGAAGAATCAACAATAAAGGTGATTGGCTAAGTATGCCTCTTAGTATGGTTTTAATTTGTATCATACTTGCTCAAATTTGAAATTTTTGAGTACTTAATTTTTAGACTCCCACTTTGTATTTTTAACATCAAAGTTGTTGTATCTTGGAGAAGAAACGTGCACTGTTCTTAAATATGCATTAGAATTTGTTAATTCTTTACAAAAGAGCTAAATTTTATAAGATCTTTTTGATAATTTTGGAAATGTGCTTTCCCATAGAAACTGTTAGGAGTTGCACATTTTCAAGATAACCCAGAAAAAATAATTTAAATAATGTGTTTGACAAGTTGCACTGATTCTACTACTGTATTTTGTATATAACTTGCTCCTTTAAATTTTATTTTTATCACATTTTTTGAGTTTCAGTGTTAATTCCTGTAATTTCTACTTTATGAAAACTTTGTAGGCTTCATGATGTGGCAAAGCTGAACCAAGGCATAGACTCTGATATTAGCAAGTAACTTTATATTTGTGTAGAAGATTCCTTCTTCCACATCAGTATTTCAAAAACTATTATGTTCAGAACAACCCTGAATTTCTTCAGGGGTGCCCAAGCCTTGCTTTCAGGAAAACAACTTGGTTTTACTTGTGCCATATGCTGGGATTTGCCTATGTGTACATCCACTTAGTTATTAGCCTGGTCATGAAGAACTCAGGCCCTGCTTAAGTCTCTGCACTATGTTTGCCATAACTCATTTTGGAACCTTGAGTATGTTACTTCATCTTTCTGTGCTTTGTTTTTTTGTTTGTAGATAGAGATAACAAAGGTCCCTATTTCATAGAGTTTTTGCAAAAATTAAATGAAACAATGAATGTTTAATATTTAGCATTTAGTGTCTAATAAGTAAGTACATGAAACCTTGTGTTTGAATGGTTACATCTGTGTTAGAACTAGCATCTCATGCCAAAGTTGAACTTCTACCAACATCAGATTTTATCATTGAACTAGACCGAGGTAATGAAAGCAGTGGAATTAATTGAGAAACTGGGTCTAGAAAAGATCTACTGCCTCTCTTTCAAAGGGCATCTCATAAACTCAGGTAATGAATCTTGCTTGTGAAAGCTCATAGAGATAAGACTTAAAAAAGGAATTTGTTTTGTGTGTTGTTCAATGGTAAAGACCACAAGGTGTTATTAAAAGGAAGTTTATTTAAATCTGTTCTAATGAGGATTGTTTCAAGAAGTATGAAAATAGAAGAATTTTCCTGGAAACCTAGTGGAAGTTGATCAAGTGAATAGAAACTCATGTGACTCCTAATATTTGAGACATATAATAGTTCTAAGTAATTATGAATTTGACTTAAAATAGCCTGATGATAGAGAGCAAATAATTATAATCAAATTACAAAACACACTATTTGAAGGGTATGAATTAAAATTATAATTTTAACCTTGAGATCTTTTAAAATATAGTTTTGCTTCCAAAATAATTAACTAATGTTTTATAATAAGTTAAAATGTTATGCTGTGCAAACATCGGCCATGAGTTTTTATTTCCTTGAATATTTTAGCCCTAAAGGGTACTGCTAAAGCACTGAGAATGCTATGCTACTCAGTTTTTTAAAATAATTCTTTATTTTAAAGAGAATAAAACCAAGCAAAATAAAACAGAATAAAACCAATCAAAACATAGCAGTGTGATACAGGATTTCAAAACAAGATAATAGGAAATCAACAATGGCTACCATAATGCCTCTTGTTGTCTTCAAAATAGCTACCTATACCATCAGACATAGGAAAATCAAAACAGAGAAGAAAAGAACCAATAAAAACATAACAGTGAACACAATACAGGACTTCAAAACAAGATAATAGTAAATCCAAAATGACTACCATAATATATCTTGTTCTCTTTGAAATAGCTGCCCATGCCATCAGATATAATAAAATCAAACAAGACAAAACAGAAGAAAACCCAACCAAACAAAACAATGAAAATGATACAGGACTTCAAAATAAGAAAATAGGGAATTAACAATGGCTACCATCTTCAGAGGAAGGTCCCCCGTAGATGCTATGTTGCGTATTGTTATCCTCTAATTAGATGGTAAGACTACTGGCTTTAGGCCTGCAAAGTCAATGAAATACCAGCATTACAAGCATTAAGTTGTATGTTACTTCAATAGCTATCATCTCAGCCTGTGTGTCTTCAGATCAGCTGGTTGCTTACAGTGTGTGTGTAGGGGGAACCTTGGCTCTTCTTGTTTCCCAGCCTGTGCACCACAAGGGGATGGTGTCTTATTCTCCTCCCCATGGCCTGTGAATGGTGCTGACTCACAGGAAGGGGCTGACATCTGGTTTTCCTCCCCGTGGCCCGCAAATGGCTCTGATTCACAGGAAAGGGCTGGTTTCTTTTTCTCCTCCTGGTGGCCTGTGAATGGCACTGACGCACAGCAAGGGCCTGGCATCTGGTTCTCCTTCCAGTGGTCTGTGAATGACACCAACTCACAGGAAGGGCCTGGCATCTGGTTCTCCTTCCTGTGGCCCATGCATGGCCACTACTCAAAATTTTAACGGCACAGATTAGATGTGGCAAAAGTAACTAAATGTACATGTAGAAAGGAAGGAATCCTTATAAAAATGTACCTAAATAGTGATAGTAGCCATCAAAACCATTATCTGGGATTATTTTTTATTGATACTTATTTACAGTATATGTTTTCATTACTTGTATGGAGTTGATACATGTATACAATACATGTACATAATCCTTTTTCATCCCCTATTCGTCACCTCTCATCCTCTCTCTCTGTCTCTTCATCCCCTTCCCATTTGAGAAAGATCTGTCTCCCTACTTCCTATTATCTGTCTTTTATTGTGCTCTTTATTTATAATTTCTCATGTAAAGGAAACCATATAATATTTAAACTTGTGAGTCAAGTTTATCTCATTTAACATTATGATCTCAAAGTACATCCACTTTCCTACAAATGACTCAAGTTTATCTTTCTTTATGGCAGAGTAGTACTCCATTGTGTGTGAACACCACATTATCTTTATCTCTTAATCTGTTGATGGCTCAGAAAGGCAGTGGTATTGTTCTTTTAAAGATATACTTGAAGTAATGGAAAGAAAGGACATTATAACAGATTTTTATAAATTGAAATTTTAGTCAGTTTCAGAGGACTAATGGAAAAGATCTGAAGCTAGATTCAGAAAGGGATCTGAAAGAACTGGCTATTTCTAAAATGAAAATTACAATCCTACAAAATATGCCAGTAGAATTGTGAACTAACCAATGATTAAAAGCATTTAACCTATAACCATAGAGAACCAGTTTCCAAAAAAAATATAAAACTGCTGAGTCAGCATGACTTCCAAATTTGTAATTTTAGGATAGGAAAAGGCTAAGTTCAGCTGTCTTTCTGTTTTAATGACATCATACTTGTCTGATTTTTATAGGTGAGGAGAAACTGAGGGAAACTTAAGAAACTAAAGGACATGGCTGAAGTTGACTAGTTATTGTCAGGTTAGATATAATTATGATATTTTTTCAAAATAATACTATTTCTATATTCCACATTTTCATTATATGTTCATCATGCCCCTTCACCCTTTGGTGCTGCTGGGAATTGAACCCGGGACCTCACATATGCTAAGCACATGGTCTAATGAGCTACATTCCAATCATTTTTCTATTTTTTAACCATAATTTTGCCTTGAATTTTCTTTAAATTTGCACTTAAGACAAAGTACATTCTTGGAAGTTATTTATTATGATGCCTGTGATTTATCAAGAAGAGAATTGAATCAAGTATGTGATGAAAGTAGACTGGCACATAAGCAAAGAAGAGAGCTATGAGAAGACCACAGTTAATATGCTGTTATCTAATAAGATATGTTAGCAGTATGACATATCTTAGTTATGTACCTTTTGCTATAACCATTAGTTGCTTTATAATTTCTGGAGTGGTGATTTATAAAGAATAAAGTCTTTTAACATACTATTAAATTTTTAGTTTTGAGAGTTTTTTTTTTTCCTAGTAGGGAATCTAAACTCCTCCCTAAACAGACTTCTTTTAAAAGATTAAATTTAGTCCAATAAACGAAATCACACATTTTTCATGTTTCCCAAGGATTTTGTGGTAATCACATGTCTTGTATAAATTCCTGCAGTGAATACTTGGAGTTAATTACTGGAAACAGTAGTGGCTTACTCTGTTTTGTCAGTTCCCTTGGTGAAATATTAAAACCGTTAGTAATTCCCACTAATCAATCTTGTGAACTACTCAAGGCCAACTTTCTTTTATCACGGTACACGTTTTGTAACCATTTTTTCTCCTTTTTCTTGCTTGCATTTCCCTCATTTTTTCCATTAGTAGAGATACCAAATAATTTTAATATAACTATACATAAGACACTGTTAGTCAAATCTGCTTTAAAAATGTGCATTCCCAAATCAAATGGATTCTTTTATAGTGCTCACTTGGCAGTAGCGGCAGCAGTTTCCTTCACCCTATCTGTGAAGAAAAAAAAAAGACATTTTTCTTAGAGAAGCATTCTTTCAATAGGCACAGAGTAGAAGAACTATGTTGCTCATCACACAGGACCACATGAGACACAAAGCAGGGAAGGAAGTGAGTGACAAGATGCTTTGGATGGAGAGTTCTGATGGTTTAAAGGAGAGAGACTCACATACTGCTTTGAGGATGCTGGAAAATAAGGCAATGCACCATGCACCACAGTCACTGTATGATAAGGCTTAGATGCCACTACCTCCAGGCATTGCTCACATCTTGCACGAGTTAAAAGTGAAATTATCATCTACCCACACATCTTTAAATGTGATTCTGATTAGAATGTGGGCTAGGAATATGATTTTATGAGTATAAGGTTGATTGAGTTTTATTTAATTAAAACAGTAATCGAAGCACCAAAATTTTGCATTTGATTTTGTTGCCTTTTTTACATCTGACTGTTATAGTCATCAGGTCTCAGCTAAAATACTATTTTTACCAAGACAAGTTATATACTATGCTGCTTTTTATCTAAGATGAGAGTACCTTATTTATACTTTCTGTGTATATGTGTTTATATTTATGAAAATACACATACACAATTAATATATTAAGAAATAAGGGAAGGATGAACTATAAATTGTCAAATAATTCTCTAAAGTGATTATACCATCTTAAATCCCACTACAATGTATGAGAGTTTCATATGCTCCGCGTCTGAGTCATTTGGTGGTGTTAATCTTTTGAATTTTACTACTCTGAGTGTGAAATGTTATCTGTAGTGGTTTAAATTTATATTAGATTATTTGAGCAATGTTTCACTGTCATTCTTATATCCTGCTTTGTAAAGTGTGTAGTCACTTTTTTCCCACTGGGAGTTATTCATCTTTTATTTTGGATTTGTAAGAGTATGTATATATCATTGCTATATCTTTTTTAGATAACTATTCTCTTCTATTTAATGATAGTGACAAAATATTACATAAAAATATTAATACTTTTAGCATTTTTAAACCATTGACAATTTTAGAAGGAAAGTAATATTTAAAATACAGCCTTTAAAATTTTAAATTTATGACAAAATTTCACTCTGCTATTTTTGATTTCAGGTGCAGTTAAAAACTAACATTTCCAGTCAGTATGTAATTCGGATGCAACCAACTAATAGGTGCCTTTCTACACTGGAGTGTGCAGCTGTTGCTCTTTCTATTTTGGAGAAAAATAATTCCATACAGGAGGTATGTGGAAGTTCAGTTTTTTCAAGCAGACGTTTGGTTAGATTTCATGTAGAAAATTTAGACATGCTTATCTTGTTAAATTTGTACAAGTGATAAGTAGAATATATTGGATAGAAATTTATGTACTTTGTAGCCCTCTCTCTCCCTTTGGTGTTTTTCTGTGCTGGCTTGGCATGCCAGATTGCATTATTTAAATATTCATACTAAGCCGTGCAAACAGCATTTGTAATATGCTAAATTGCATTTAAGTAGCATGACATTAAATCATTTTTTGGCTATATTTTTCTTTTACTATTTTTATCTCTTTTTTTTAGTAGTTTGTGTTCTCTTGTGCTCAGCTTTTTTTCTTTTTAATTAAGAGAACATTGCACAGCAACTTTTTTAGCATTGGTGCCTGTATTTGAGAAGCTATATTAATGTTCAGTTTAACTTATTAAACTTGTGTAGTGTGTGAAAAAGATACTTTTAAGAAAAACACCTACAGAATATGAAAAGGTTATAACCTACAATCATCTCTCTGTTTAATTTCCATGGAAGTCTAAAAATTGCATATATAATTAATAATCATCAGCAAAGAACAATATTTTCAGTGAGCTTGCTAATGATCTTTAGGAACACATAAGGAATTTCACCTTTACAGCGTCAGAACAATGGTTAAAATAATAAGAGTTTTACATAATTAAAATGTTTTAGTATCTACAACTGAGGAAGAAAAATCAGAGCATAACAAACGTAACTAAATAAAATTTATAACTTCCCTTCCAAAGCATGCACCACACACACACACAAGACATACGTACACCCACAACACACGTGAACAAAGTACATACTACTCTTTCCTGCCTTCTTTCCTTCTCTCTCTTTATACATTATGATTGCTGCTGTAAGATTTAGCTGAGCCATGATAGAAATTTCAGTTTGGGTAAAAGCTCAGTACACTAACTGGATTAGTTACCAAGATATTAATTCTGAAGGGAATAAAAAGCTCTCAAGAGCCAAGAGTGTTGAAAGTATCAGAAGCAAGCATCAGATTGTCTTTCTCTTCCCTGAACCTGAACTGTGAAAAATGTCAGAGGTGGAAACTTTTATCTTTGGGAAGAAATAGGCTTTCCTAAACATATTTTTCTGGGATGTGTATGTGTGTGAGTAGACTTTGTTTTGGGTCTAGGCAATTTCACATTCATTTAAGGAAAAAGTTCACCATGGAACCTAGTTCTTTCACCTAAGGACTCAGGGTTGTTCTGACTCTCGTTTTCCTTTAGCTTTATCACCTGCTCCTGTGGACCCAACCATCAACGCGGTATTCTATATTCCCCTACACTTGTTTTTCTGTTTTTGTTTATTCAACATTTTCTCTTTATGCTCTTGATAAAAATAAAAATGCTCTATTTGCAGCTGTATTAACAGAAACATAACACCTAGTGCTGTTGTTTAAAGTTGCTTTCTGTGCAGTCTCTGTTTTCCTGTTCATTTATGTAAAAATCTAGAAGCAAACATCAGCTTGTTCAGATGTAGTTTCTGTGAAAAATTAGCATTGTTTCTGTGTGGAACACATTTACTGCTGTAAACAGGTGTTGTTTTTGGTTCTTGGGGAAGATAGGTATAATGTACATTTCCCCTCAGTAACCTTTTATTGGGAGAATTCTAATAGAATTTTAGGGTGGTAGAGGAGAGCAGTAAATTGTCCTGACTTCATTTGGTAAGCCTGGCATTGAACAACTTTGTTAGTCTTTTGATTCACTCTCTTCATTTATTCTAGAGAAGTTTCAGTCATCTGCTGTTAGCATTATATAAAATCATAGATCATAACTTCCTGGAAATAGCATAATACAGGCTTTAAAAAGGCTTGAATTACAACTTCGTCACTTTGTTATCACCCTTTGCCATTTGTGCTTGTTTTGTACCTGTAATACCCAAAAAATAGTTACCTCAGTATTGTAGGCATTGAGTAGCCAGGTGTGATAGTGAACACCTGTAATCTCAGTTACTTGGAAGGTTGAGGTAGGAGGATTGTGTGCTCAAAGGCAAGTCTAGCCTGGGATGAGTACCAAGACCTTGTCTCAAAATGAAAAATAAAAAGGGCTGGAGATGTAGCTCAGTGGTAAAGCACCACTAGGTTCAGTTCCTAGTATCACCAAAAAAAAAAAAATCAGTGAGATAATGTGTGTTGTTATAGTTGTCAACAACACAGGCACTGAAAAGTTAAACTTTTTCTCCTTCTTTGCCCCTCTTACTATTGCCTATAGATTGACAAAAGAATTTTTGAAGTAAGCATTAATGATTTTCATTTATCTACTGTAGTACGTACCAAGGCTTTTTATACAACTGGAGTCTTCAGCTTGGGGATCTTTTTAATTTCAGGGCCTCTTCTGTGTAGGAAGTTTGACCCTATAAACTTTCAGAGGTAGTTATGGATGAGGTTTTGAGCCACACATGTCCAGTAGCTTGGCTCACCTGTCAATAAGGACTGGTAGGAACGGCCCCTTGAAATCCTGTCTCTGCACATGTAGATGAAAGGACTTATGAAGTACTGGTTTTTCCCCAAATTATCATTTAGAAACAAACTTATTCTATAAGTAGAGGATTTCCTTTGTTATTCTGAGGCAATCTTTTTTTTCCTATACCTTCACATTGCCTTTGATGTGGTGTTTCTGTTTATGTAGAAACATTTTGTTATCTAATAGTAGGCTTACCACTCTCAATGTACACATGAAGAA
This sequence comes from Cuniculus paca, assembly GCA_004365215.1. NCBI lineage: Eukaryota > Metazoa > Chordata > Mammalia > Rodentia > Cuniculidae > Cuniculus > Cuniculus paca. Next base: position 9,093 of record RJWT010005088.1, on the reverse strand, counting down.
AATGAGGCAAGAAGAGCTTATATTACTTATCTCAAGATAATATACCTCGTAAATCAGATCGCATCAATTAAGGTAGACTGGGTTAGACTTTAAGTGGTATAACATGACAAAGGGCTATTGCTCCTTCAGGGTGACGATCAGTGGGATTGCTTCTTGTTATTCAGGAGCCCAGCTTGGAGGAGAAAATATTTAGACACGTCATTCTACTTTCACAAAGGAAGAGGCATGGAAGTGGTGAAACCCAGAGCTTTTTTAAGGCTTCTGTCCGAAGGTGGCACACATTATTCACGTTTGCATTTCATTAAGCAAAGCAAGTTAATGGCGATGCCTGTCTTCAGAGAGCGATTGAAAATGCAATCTGATCAAGTACTAAGGAGAATAGGCTTATTTGTTACCAGCCTGTGACAATTAATTCTGATTTATCCACTGCACTGGATTAGGAAACACCTAGTAAGATCAGTCAGGCACACTCCTGGGTTTGCGTACTACATGTGCATGGTCTCAGCCAGTTCCTCTCCCGCCTGCTCTGCTTCCTGGCCACCGTGAACTGAGCGCCTTTGTTCTGCCACGCCTTCCCGCACCAGCTGACTATGAGCATAATCTCCCAAACCACGAGCTAAATTAAACCTTCCCTACTTTAAGATGTTGAGTGTTGGAATTGTGTCCAGCCGGGGGAAACCAACTAATACGTTACCATGATGCTTACCACATAGAAGAAATGGAGCCCTAATCCAGATTTGTGTGTCTCCAAGATTCATTTTCATTGCCTCAGTAAATTGATAGAATCATATCAAAGTTGAAGGCCCTTGACCATAAGAATTCTAGTATTCACTTATCCCTGAAAGCCAATAAACATCATAACATATCAGTAGAGTCTTCTGTTGTTTCAGTCTCTGTGTAGTCTCAGGTGTAGTTCCTAGGTGCTGAATGCTGTTTCACAGTCCAATCTGTCCACTGTGTTGCCTCTGTAAAGCAGTCCCTAGCCATTTTTCCTTTTCCTTTCCTGTTTTCTTTCTTTTTTTTTTTTTAAAGAAATTATGAAAGTATGCCTGGGGGGCTTTGCACAACAATATGATATAGAACGTATGCAAGGTATCTTTTTTTCTTATTGGTGTATATTGATGAGGAGTGTTTGCATGAAGACAGCCCTTCCTGCAGTAGTGAAGTCAAATGAGAGTTTCTTTTTCTCCTTTAAATTAGACGTGCTGAGGTGGGCAGTCCTGTGCTTGGAATGCCACTTGGAAAGGACATTGTGGGTTCCTTCTGTCTTTCTGTCCATCATCTTTTGTGTTTATTGCCTAGTGGCCACTTGTTGCTTGTCCCACCTCCAACAGTCATGTTCCAGGTAGGAAGAAGGAACAAAATGCCTGTGCCGGCTAAATGTGTCAGCTTTTAAAAAGAACTTTGGAAGCCCACCCAGGGCCTGACTACCTTTAGTACACTGTGTCATTTAGTTACTTTGATGTTACCAACTGGATAGATTGCCACCTCAAGTGAAATTTGGGTTATTTTAGTAAGAAAATAATGAATGTAGAGAAGGAACTACAAGTTCATTGTAAATTAAAGCCTTTTCTACTATTTGCAGTTACGTAGAAGAATAAATTTTCACACAGACATTGTGAAATTTTTCTTTTATGTTTTGTTAGCAGTCTGTTCAGTCATGCTTTTTTTACTCTTATCATTTAAATGATTTAGGTTAGGAGTCTAAAATCGCTAAGGAGAGAATTTAGTATGTTTTAAGAATTGGCATTGGTTTTTTAAAAAAATTAAATAACTTTAGATAGACTGTATTACACCCCCCCAACATTCTTTGTTACCTTGCAGATTTATTCAGTTCATGTTTATGTTCCATGCTTGGCCCTGTAGGTGTTTGAATTTATTTATGTATGTATGTGTGTGTGTGTGTGTGTGTGTGTGTGTATGTATGTATGTATGTATGTATATATTTATTTATTTATTTATTTGGTACTGGGGATGAACTCATGACCTCGCACTTGCCAGGCAGGCTCTTGTGCCACTGAGCTATATCCCTGGCCCTAGGTATTTGAATTTAGACAGATACATATATAGTAGAATAATTTCAAATGTCCCAAGCCCTCTAAGTTGTGTGTTGGTTCTTAGACCAGTGTGAGAAAAGTAGTGGCTGCTTGACAGTTGCTGCCACCATGTTTTCAAGTGCCAGTAAGATCGTATTGATTTGTGATTGACACAAAGTTAGCTCATTGAATGTGCTTATTATCATTGTATATAATTATTTCTTTTAGTCTGCTTGCAACAGATAAATTATTGTAATGGCAAGAGTATTTCATTGTGTTTGAATAAAGTGTAAAATTTAGTTCTAACTTTCTTAGCTATATAGGAAATGAGTATTTGTAGCCTTTTATTAAATTTCTTTAGTGGTAGGGAACTTATGAGTTAAAAAATATTTATATAGAAACAATATACAATTGTTTAGATATTTATTGCTTTTACAATTAAAAGCCAATAATAATGAAAAAACACAATAATCTCTTTTTAAAGGAAAAATATAAAATATTATGTTCTGTCACAAATACTTTTTTAGTACCCTTTTTTTTTCTTAACAGACCTTGCTTCGTCCTCTTCAAGCTTTATGCTCTTTCCAGCTTCAACATGGTGCTCAAATTCGTCTCAGCAAGGAACACCTTCTGAAGAGTGGATTATATCCTAAGCCAATGCCAAAGAACAAACGCAAACTCAGGAAAATGGAACTCTTAATGAATAGTGTTAAAATTTAGTACAGTTATTCTTATGGTGCTAATTTCCTGTTTTAGATGAAAATGCCACATTAAATTTTCATCAAGTTTTAAGTTGTGGGCTTTTGGCTTTCTAGGGAAGAATGAGGGTTGCTACTAATCTTGTTCAGAAGAAGGAAGTAAACCAGATAGCCATAAAAACAACATAAAAGAACTTCTCTGACTCGGTGAGAAGCAAGATTTCATACTGCATTTATTTTTAAAAAATATGCCTCTAGTACATTTTTTCTAATCAATAATTTAAAATATAATTAGTTGCTAGGCTAGAGTAAGGAGTCCTCATATATCAAATGGAAAGAAATTGTGCCTGATTGTTTCCATCATGGGTGTGAATAAGTAGTTGCAGACTAATGATAGGTTATGTCCTGCATCAGTTTGTAACCTTGTACATGAACTTTATACTTAGAAATAAATACCAAAAGAGAATAATGCTAATCAAGCGGTTTAGATTTAGTTATTTCATAAAATAGTATAAATGGAAAAAAGTATTCTTTAGGTATTAAACTTGAGTTCAACTAATTTATTTACATTTTCTATTAATTGCTGGAATATTCCAGAGAGGTGCATATTATTTTGAAATAGTATCATTTTTGTTTAAAATAATTAAAGTTCTGATTTTTCAGTGTTAATTGAACAGGTTATGTGACTGTGGTAAACTGATTTTTTGAAGTTTCCATATGCAAATAACGAAAGTAGACTTGCATATTATACAATTGTTATTTTGAGAGTACATTTCTTGTCACTAGAGCTATTTAAATCTTTTTTAATCGGCAAAATCCTTCAGTTTAAATACAAATTTCCCATACACCCACTGGGAAAATATTTCCTGGGACTTTATATAGAATAAGCAAAATGTATGTAATGTATATTTATATATACCAGTTAAGTGTTTTACAGTGAGGTACATGTTTTAGAAAGAAGGGGAGATTTGTTTTGGTCTTTGTGACTTCTGTAGTTTCTTGTATCTAGTGTTAAGTTGGAAGGAAAAGCTAAACATGCAGCTTAACAGTAAGCTTGGTAAATGTTGTTTGTGGGAAGGGAGAGGTAGGGCACATGAACATGGATCAGTAGTGGTTTCTGACAATTTTCATGTTCATTTATTTGTTCCTTTTTGACCTAGATTAGACCCTTATAGTGATGGTCACAATTAGAACGCTAATGTGTGTTCAGGGAAACTATGCAGAAAATATTTTAAAATATTAAACAAAAGGTAGATTTCTATCTTTCTTTGATAACTTATTTTTGGATTTAAAAACAGATTAGGTGATTTGTAATCTAAAATACCTAATGTCAAATGATTATTTGTGTAATAAAAAGAAACAGTGTAATAATGGATAATCCTTTAAGTCAATAAAAGTCATCTTACAATAATTTTATGTTGAAATTAAACTTCGCAAATTTTTATTTATATTTCAAAACCTCAGTTTGTCTTGCATTTTTTAAAAAGACTAGTTGACATTGAATATTTTGCCTTGTATCTTAACATGAACTCAAAGACACAGAAAACAAATGTACAAAAAAAGTAAGAAGCCGGTTCTTTGAGGGCCAAATGATATAGGGATAAAAAACTCCCAACCTGCTAGATCCCCAGTATGAATTTGTGTTCTCTAAAATCGAAGAATGAATTCTAGGAACAATGGAGGTTAAGAGCAGAATCTATTTATTGGGGAAAGACAGTTTCTGTCTCAGAGAGACAGGAGTCCCGAGTGGGTTGCCCTGTCTTGCCTGTTTCAGAATAACTTCTACTTAGATCTGATTAATACATTTGAGAATATTTTCGAATACTTAAAAAAGTTGAAGATTCATTATTTTGGAAAATGTATGAATGTTTGAAATGTTTTCTGTAAGAAAACATGTATTTCCAAATTATTTTACATTTAACTAATTTTGCTTATTTATACTGACATATTAATAGGTGATCCCATTTCATCTTTTCTGGTATACAATGCTTTTCTAGTCTCCTATTTTTAAAAAGTGTATTATGATTAATATTTTTAGTTATTAAAAGTTCTCATTATATAATATGTATTTTTACTACAAATTTAATCTGGTTTTTAAAAATTGTTACTTTTCTATTATAGTATGTAGTTGACTTTGAAATTGAGGTGCATTTATCTTTGCTTGGTTTTTCCTGGATTAGCTTCAGGTTTTTGATTTGTAACTGATAGTAGGCTTGGCATGCAGATTCTTAACTGCACTTTGTTGTGTTACAGATTGTCTAGGGAGTTATTTGAATCATGTGAACTCAGAGAGTAGTTATTTCTGCATTCACAAGGTAACCACACCTTTAGTAAGACTATTCATGGTAGATTCAAAAATCACTATATAACTTAAGAGATACAGTATTATTTTGAGAGTTTTTCACAAATATAATTAATATAGAATTGAGAACTGCAGTATACAAAAGAAGTCATAGTGCATAGTAACTTTCTATAGCTTGAGTTATATCTTATGTCAGATTTCAGAGTTATATTATGAAAAATTCTTTTCCTGAATTTTATGACTCGAAACATAGCTTTCTTTAGCCATGGTCACTATATTTTAGGGTTTGTTTTAAAGATTTTGGAAGAGTAAAACTTCCTACTATCATGGTTAGTGAATTATGCAGAAGACCACTTCTATATCTTTTTTCAGTTTCTTTATCAAATTTGCTGGATTTCAGGGAAGTAAATTGTTGACCCTTGGATGCAACTATTATTGCTATAAAGTAAATTTTATTGGTGCTACAAGTAAAAAGTTAGGCCAGCCTAGTAAACATAAAAGTTTTACCTAACCATATACATATGTAGACTTACTCTTTTTAGAATAGTTGTGAATAGGGCTGGGTGTGGCGCTCTGTGGCAAAGTGCCTGCCTGGCAAATACGAGGTCCTGAGTTTGATTTCTGGTTAAAAAAAAAAAAAAAAGAAATAGGTGTGAATAGATATTTGTATGAATAAATAATACTGTGTTTTAGATATAGTGAGACTTTGCATTTAATTATGTTGCATAAATAGACTTATTTTCATATGAATCACTGCCTCTTGTTTAGTCTAAATTTTTACTTGCTGGATTATCTAAAGCATATTCTCTTCTCTTTTCTCTAGGCTCCTCATCTTTTTCTCATCATCTTCATTGTTCCCTTTCCCTTTTTACTATGCTTGTCCTATGTTACCTCTTTTATGAATTATTCATGTATGCTTGCAGAAGTATTTTTTCTTTGCAGTATCCTATAATGATCTGAACACATTACACATTTATACTAAAATGTGTGCAGGAGTCAGGCTATAGTCCTGATTTTTACATGATGGTGATATTTTGACTTCTGTCTTAGTCCATTCAAACTGCTGTAACAGAATACCATAGCTGAGTGGTTTATAAGCTGCAGAATATTATTTCCTGAATTTCTAGAGCCTAGGAAGTCATAAGATCAGTGTGCCAGCAGACCGTTCATGAGGGCTTGCTGTTCGGCTCACAGATTATGCCTTTCAGCTGTGTTCTCACATAGTGGAAAGGGCGAGTGACTCTTCTTTCATTCAGAGGCCACACTTCCTAATGTCATCATCTCGGGGTAAGAATTTTAACTTACACATTTTGGGAGCTAGCAAACAAACCACAAAACTTCCCTTTAGTTTTATTTTTTTTTAAAGCATATTAGAATCTAGACTATATAAAGAACTCAAAAACCTTAGACCTCCCCAAATTTAGAGACTTGATTAAGAAATAGGCATCTGAAATGAGGACATTTCTCAAATGAAGTAAAAATGACCAAAAATACGTGAAAAATGTTCAGCATTGCTGCCCATTTGAGAGATGCAATCGAAACAACACTGAGATTCCATCTCACTCCTGAAAGAGTGACAGTGTCTGAGAAATCAAATAATAACAAATGCTGGAGAGGCTACAGAGAAAAGAGAACATTCTTCATTGCTGGTGGAGGTGTGAACTGGTACAACCACTATGGAAATTCTCCAGAAAACTTAAACTAGAAATTGCATTTGACCCATCTATTCTTCTACCAAGCATCTTCCTGAAAGAGGTGTAGCCATCATATGAACATGCATACCCATGTTTTTAGCACCAAAATTTGTAATAGCTAAATATTGGAAACAATCTAAATGTCCACCAACAGAGAAATTGATTTAAGAAAATGTGGTGTTTATACCCAGTGAAGTACTGCTCTGCCATAAAGAAGGATAAACTTGAGTCCCTGGTAAGGAAATGGAGACCATAATTGGAAGTGAGGTAAAACAGACGTACAACCTCAATATCTCATAGGTTCTCTTCCTTGAGAACCTGATATATAAGTAAAGATTACTAGAGAATTGTGAGGTGGATCTTTGGCATACGGGAAAGGGACCAACAAATGGAGGAGGAGGGAAAGAAGAGAAATTAGTGGGGAGGTGGGCGTGGGGCACACCTATATTCCCAGCGTGCAGGAGGCTAAGGCAGGAGGAGGATCACTGAATTTGAGACCACCCTGGGCTACATAGTGAGTTCAAGGCCAGCCTAAACCACATAGTGAGACCCTCTCTCCAAACAAGCAAGCAAGCAAACAAAAATACTAAACAAAACAAACCAGAATTGTGAAGTGCCATGTACATGTACCAACTCCCTATGAGGTATGTAATCATCATGCATTACAAATGCATATTAAAAAATACATCCAGGAGGGGCAGGGAGGGGGAGGGCAGAGAGAGGAGCAAGTTAAAGGAAAATTGAGAATTTTAATGTACATACAGCAACTCTCCATGATGAATATAAGCATAATGTACTACAAACGTACCATAGAAAAGCATGTTAGAGAAATAAGTTTATTAGTCTTTCAGTTTTTATTTATTTTTTATTTTGAAAAGAATACAGCCAAACAAAATAAAACAGAGTAGAGTCAATCACAACAATACAATGATCATGGTACATGACTTCTAAACAGGGTAAAAGGCAATCAATAATGGCTACCATAATGCCTCTCGTTATCTGCAATATAACTGCTCTTACCATCAGGGATAAATCAAAACAGAACAAAATAAAACCAGTAAAAAACAAAAACAAAACAAAACAAAGCAGAACAGTGTAAGCAATACAGAGCTTCAAGATACTAGTAAAACAGCAGTGGCTACCATAATGCTTCTTGTTATCTTCAGAATAGTTGCCTACACCTTCAGACATATTACAGTCAAACAACACAGAATAGAGTAAAATCAATCAAAACAAAACAGTGAAAACAATACAGGGTTTCTAAGCAAGATAACTGGACATTGTCGATGGCTGCAATTATATATTTTATCTTTAAAATAGCTGTCCATGCCATCAAGTATAAAGTCAAACAAATCAGGATAAAACGAAACTAATCAGAACAATGAAAACAATATGAGTTTCAAATCATGATAATAGATTAACAGTGGTCACTTCCTTCCCTTTTTAGATAATCGCTCCCCTTTGACTTTCCCAACATGTATTGTGTATTTTGGATCCCACTAACTCCTTTAGTCTGTTTTACTAGGGAGACAATACAAAATTCACCCATGTGACTCTGAACCATTTCATCCATGAGCATGATCTCAAGTTGCCTCCGTCCACCTACAAGAGCCTTGAGGTTATCTTCCTTTATAGCTGAGTAGGTTTCCACCACATAAAATGCCATGTCTTTATTATCCATTCTGCAGTTGATGGGTTAGTTACCCCTACTTTTTTCTGGCTCCCTGTCACATAAGGCATTGTTCTCTCTCCTTTGACTTTCAGTCTATGAATTTTCTTTCTAGTTAGATGTGTTTCCTGTATAGAGCATATTGATGGATCCTGTCTCCTGATCCACTCTGCCTGTTTATCTTTCTATTGGTGTATTGAGGCCATCTACATTAATAGTTATGCCCCTCTTGCACTGCATTGTCTCTGCCATGCTGTTTTCCTGCCATTGGTTCTCTGTTTTTCCTCTCCATTCAATTGACTGGCCCCACTTGATGGTCCCCCTCTGCCATTGTTCCTGAGACCATGGTCCTTTTTATGTCTCTCTAGAATGTCCTTTAGTATTCTTTGTAGAGTTGGTTTGGTAGTCATGAATTCCTTGAGTTGTTCTTTGTCATGGAAGTATCTTGTTTCTCCATTAATTTTGCAAGGAAGTTTTTCAGGGCACATCAGTCTGGGTTGGAAGTTGTTTTCTTTCAGGACTTGCATTACTTCACTCCAGCCTCTTCTTGACTTGATGGTTTGTGTTGAGAAATCTGCCATAATTCTGATAGGTATTCCTTTGTAGGTGATCTGTTTCTTTTCTCTAACAGCTTTTAATATTCTATTCTTGAATTGAGTTTCTGGTATCTTGATTATTATATGTCTGGGTGTAG
>RJWT010005087.1:0-31720 GCA_004365215.1 Cuniculus paca | reverse complement strand
CATAGTGGTTGTACCAGTCTATACTCCCACCAACAGTGGAGAAGTGTTCCCTTTTTCCACATAGACCCACCAACATTTGTTACTGGTTGATTTTTTTGATGATAGCCATTCTTACTGGGGTGAAATGGAATCTCAGTGTTGTTTTAATTTGCGTTTCTCCCAAATGACCAATGATGTTGAACATTTTTTCATATATTTATTTACCATTTGTATTTCTACATCTGAGAAGTGTGTACTCATCTCAGATGCTCATTTTTGAATTGGGTCTTTGAATTTGGGGGGCCTGATTTTTTTCAATTCTTTGTATGTTCTACATAGAAATCTTTTGTCTGAGGGACAGTTGGCTAAAATTTTTTCCCATTTTGTGGATTTTATTTTTAGTCTCTTGATGATTTCTTTTGCTGTGCAAAAGCTTTTTAAAAAGATGAGATCCCAGTTAATTTTTTGAAGTACTTCCCAGGTAGTTTGAGTTTTGTTCATGAATTCTCTGCCTACCCTTACATCTTCAAGATTTCTACCTACTTTGTCTTCCAGTAGATTTAGTGTTTCTATTTTTAATATTTAGATCTTTGATCCATTCTGACTTTAGTTTAGTTCATGGTGATTGACATGGTCTAGTTTTAGTCTTTGGCATGTGGAAAGCCAGTTTTTCTAGCACCATTTATTAGAGGCTATCTTTCTTCCAGTGAAAATGTTTGGCCCCTTTGTCAAACATACTGAGGCTGAGTGTGTTTGTCGTTGTGTCTGCATCTTCTAATCTGTTCTATTGATCTTCACATCTGTTTTTCTGCCATGCTGATTTTATCACAGTAGCTTTGTAGTATAATTTCAAGCCAGGGATTGTGATGCCTGTGCCTTGCCTTTGTTGCCCAGGATTGCCTTTGCCATTCTACATCTCTTCTGTTTCCAAATGAATTTTAGGGCTGCTTCCTCTGATAGAAGTACAGTAAGTATTTTGTAAACAACATGAAAATATATAATATGTAATGTATATTCTATAAGCAAATAGCTTATAAATAAGATCTGGTTGACTTTGAGTCACTGTTACAGGTAGCTACTACCCTGACTTTTCTAAAAATTATTTCCTTATTTTTTCTTGCTAGATATGACTACTCTTCACTCTTTGACATTAAAGGATAGCTTATCTGTTTTGAGCTCTATACCAACAATATCACAAACAGTGTATTATTTGGTGATTTACCTATTTCTTTTACCATAATAATGTGAGGCTCTAGTTTTATATAACATTAGTTTCATTAACATTTAATGCAGTGAATGACTTACTTGGCTTTCTAGATGCATTCTTTCTTTGGCTTTTTCAGTTATCTTTTTTCTATTTTTTTAGTCTTATTATGGAATGCAAGTTGGCCTTGAACCTTCTGCCTCAACTTTCTGAGTGAAAAAAATGACAGTTATACACCACATCTCCAGGCTTGTTTTATATTCTCTTATTTCTTTTAAACTAAATTTTTAAATCATGATTTATTTTTCTCTTATTTTTGGATTTTTATAGTGATTACCCTTGAATCTATAATGAACTCAACAAATTCTAAACTTAGTCAATACTTTCAACCTTCAATAAATATATATTCTTAATATAGTACATTATATTTTTAATTTTTCATAACAGAAGCATTATTTTTGTTTTATAAAATGTACATTTAGATTATCTCACAGATAAAATACTTTGTGCTTCTTTGACACTTAGATTCCCCACTTAGGATCACCTCCTTTCTACCCAGGAGACATTTTTGAAGACATTATTAAGTGAAGGTCTCCTGGTGATGAAGTTTCTTTCAGGTTTTGTGTTGTCTGAAAGTACCTCCATGTAGTCTTCATATTTTACAAATAAAACTCTAGACTGTGAATTATTTTCCTTATTGATAGTAAGATATACATTATTTCTCTCCTAATTCACACTTTGTCAATGTTCTGATTTTCACCATGTTCTGTGTGTATACAGATTTAAAAAAAAAAACAACAAAAAAAACTGGGAATCATCACTCTCTTTGCATCTCTGTATTGGTGTGTTTTATCAATCCCAGAAACTTCTTTACCATTTATTTTTGCAAACATTGCATTTGCTACTTTTGCACATCCTCTCCTAGACAACGTATATTAGATCCACATTGGTCCTTTATTCTTAACTTCAGTGTCTTTGCTTCTCCTGTTCTCTGCATCTCTGCTTCTCCCATCTCCTTACCTGTCTGAATTCTGGACCCTCTTTTGTTCACTTCTTGTTAATTGTGACTATTCTGCTATTATACTTCTCAACATTTTTAACTTAATTTTACTTACATTTTTTGACGTTCTCTTTAAATTTTTCAAGTATGTCAAAAACAGCTTTTATAATTTCCTGTGGTATTTATTCGAGTTTGACTTGAAATGTACTAAATAATAAGGGTAAGTCTATCTTATGGCTTGTATTTAGATGTCCCTCTAAAACCTCATGACTCATGACTCATAGGTGGGGCTTTGGGAGGTGGCTGGATTTTGGGTGAATGTGAATAAAGGGTGTATGATAAATAAATTAGTCCACTGAGTGGTTTAGCATAGTTCTAGATGTGAATAATGGAAGGCCCACGCTGAGTGTGGGTGGCACCATCAAATAGACTTACGGCCTAGATGGAATAAAATGGAAAGGGCAATGGTGTACTACTCAGCTATGGAGAAGGATAAACTCAAGGCTTTTCTAGGTAAATGAGTGCAATTAGAGACCATACTCCTAAGTGAAATAAATCAGATTCACATGTGTGAACACCGTATTGTCTTGCTAGTGTAAGAAACTGAAACTAAACAAGATCCAGAAGTTACAATAGATATAGTGAAAGGGAAAGAAACTGCTCCAAAGGAAATCATACTGTTTGATCAGTTTTGCATACCTGTATCTAGTAAACTGAGCAACTATTCTGAAGATAACAATATGTAGTATAACAACCATTGTTAAATTTCTATCATATTTTGAAATCCCGTATCACTATATCATTGTTGTTGTTGTTGTTGGCTTTTGTTGTTTTTTTGTTTGTTTGTTTGCTTGATTGCTTTCTAATTTTTCTGTGCTTTTTTTTTCTCTTTAAAAAAGAAAAAGGGAAAGAAGTGACTCACTGCTTCCTACTTGCCCTGCCGTGAACTGTTTCTCCTCTGCGATGGATGCTCCTCTGCCATGCTGCCTTGCCTGGGAGCCAGCAGGAAGCCTCTACAAATTGTGAGCCAAAATAAACCTTTCCTCTAGCTTGTGGGTGTTAAGTATCTCATCCTGGGAACAACAAAGTAACTAAGACAGTTTATATTCAAAAATTCCAATCTGAAATTTTTGTGAGAGGATTTCTAAATTTAAATGCCCCTGGTTGCAATTACCATCAAGGTGGAAGATGGTTTAGAGCAACACTACCCTTTAAATTCCTACCTTTCTGTGGGACAATACTTTACTTTCTTGTTAGTTTTCTGGTACTTTTGAGAAGTTTTGTGTGTTTCTTTTCCAATATACTATAACGAACACTTTTAGGTGTGGTCACAAGGATAACTTCTTGTCCTAGTAGTCTACTCTAGTATATTACCAGAAACAAAAGTCCTTGTCTTGCATGGCTTACTCATTCAGTTGCTCAAGAGTACAGACTGGACTACATAATCTTTTCTAACGTCCTTCTTCTATTAGATCATATTTTTAGAATCATTTTAGGGTACCAACTAATAGGAAGGCTAACAACAACCTTTCTAGTATGAGTATTATGACTTTGGAAATTAGAAGTCCTTAGTTTTATTTTTGGCCATTGGCATTGTACTGTTAGCACTTATTTAATTTGATTATTGCTATAATATTTTCACTTAAAAATATTATAGCTCCACTTTTCCAATAAATAGAATTTTCTCAGGTAAGTGAAAACTTACCTGGAAGGACTTTGAAGACACGCTATAATTTCAAATCTGTCTACAAGATTTACATGCGTTAAAGAGCTTATAGTTAGTTTTCATTGCAAAAATCAGAAACATTACCATCAATAGTCAGTAATCATACTCCTTCACAGAAAGTTCTCCTAAAGGATGGTTTACAACAACTAAACAAATGACGGTATTATACTCTGATTTGTTCTCCTCAACCATAAGGAAAGAAATATTCTGTACCAAATAATGTAATCTGTATCTTTTGTGGGTACTCACCGAGCACTCTTCTAGTTGTTATAAATAACAGAAAGAAAAGCTTCAGTTTCCCTTATATGAGAAACCCAAAATATAAATAAAAAGCAACAAAAACAAGATATGTATTAGGAAGTAGGAAAATAGATGTTTCTCAAATGGGAAGGGGATTAAAAGATAGTGGAAGGAGGATTGGGGGAAGGGATGAGAAAAGGAATTAAGATGTGTTATGTACATGCACTAACTCTACACAAGGATTGTAAACATTACGTACTGCAATTATGTATAATAAAGTAAAAAAAAAAATTCAGTAAGCTCTTTTCCTTAAGTGCACCTGGGCTTCCACTATGGTACGTATGAGATGACAGAACTGCTGAAAACACTTTCTGATGAGTCATCTTTAATGTCATCATCACATTCCAGTGGACTGGGCAGCTATCAACCCCACTCACACAAAAAGAAAAAGTTATATTGATTCCATGACAAAAGATGCTCTTCACCTCAACATGTTATCCTCAGAACACCTGGTCTGATGATAGCTGAAGAGATTAAGGGTCAAAAAATATTTGAATGAAATAGTTATAAATTAGAAGGAACTAAAAGAAGCTTAATTTCAGACATCACTTGTATTAATATTCTTTACATCATCCTTATTCATAAAAATATAATCATTTATTGAATACTTCCTATGCTGTATATTCATTCATTCTACACCATAGTATTTTTCTTGTTAAACATTTTAATTCCCAAATAATGAATGAAAAAATTTAAGAATGGGGAAAAAGACTTCAAAGAGAGCAAGAGGCTAAAAAGTATAAAGAAAACTAAAGTTGCTGTAACTCCAAAGTTCTTTCTTTTAACTATTATATACATTTCCTCTCTTTATTGAAATTTCTTGGGGGAGATTTTGTTGTTGTACTTCTTCTTACCTTAAACAAGAAAAGGGAATGGGAATTATATTAACAAAATAATCATTATAAATTATAAATGTCTCTGCCTAAAACAATTGTATGTGTTCAACAAACTGCTATATTTTTCCCTGGATCCCCAAGAGGGACAGAGAAGACAGGGTCGAGTCCAGGCCTCTCAAGGAATGCACTTGTGTGATCCTTCATATCCTTTCTTTACATTCGGGCAATCGTGGAGGTCAAGTGATAGACGTGGTAATGATAAAAAGAAAGTAACAGGGTTTTCTGCATAACCGTGTGGTCCACAGCCCATTGCCAACTGGACCCTGATGTGACAGCTGTGGGTCTTTACTGAATCATTACTGATGTCAGTTTTTACCATATTTATTCCACCTTCTAACCATGAGAAATCATAATCAGTAAAGCAACTAATGTCATGCTAACATTTTCAGTTTCTTCTCTACTTTTAAGAACTCAGGATTATTCTTGGACTTTACAAGTTGTAATAATGACTAGTTTAATTTGCAAGAAAATACTTTTGTCAAGTCTATGGAAATTAACAATGGTTCCATTTTCATCAGGGACAAACCAACCATAATTTGCTTTGATACAAAGATCAACTGTACATGAACTCTTTCTTCACAATGTTGTATTTTTGTAACAATGAATTCTATCCAGGGAAAATAGACTGTGGGAATCTAAGTAATACTGTTCCTTAAGGAATCTCAGATCTGAAAGGTTTCCTTGTAGTTTTGCTACTGTTCTGTTACACAGATGATAAACAGAACTTTGGCAGCATTTAACAAGAATTGAAAAGAATCTAATTATTATAATGTAATGGTAGTGGGTTCATCATATCACCTGCAAAGGGAGTACTAGCCATCTGTGAAGCTGGAAGGTCCTTATATTGAGTGTGCACAAAACCGGTGCTATTGGAAGAACAAGAAGGAAGCTTGAGAGCAAATATGTTAAGCAATAGCAGAAGAGAGATACTAGTGATACAACAAGAAAATAGAGGGGATTTCACACTAGAATCTAGGGAACTGTGGAAATAAACTATTGGAGAAGTAAAGATGGCTGGAAAGCTAGAAAGAAATTTTGTTCTTCATTCATTTATACCCCTCAAACTAGTTACCCTATAAGAGTGGGTACATTTTAAAGATTTCCTTAGCCCTAATATAGTATATGCACTGACAATGCACATTTCTTTTTAGATAAAAAGCTCTATTCTTATCGTTAAGAATATATTAAATAGTATGATGGTATAGTTGATATTCTCAGATTTTTAGATTAATATTAGAGTTAAATCAAAATAATATAAATCAAAGTAGACAACCCCACACAACAGTCACATTTCAGTGCATCACAGAGTTGGGAATGGATTTGCACAATTTTTACGCTGCAAAACAGAAATCTATATGATCTATATTATAACATCAGCTTTAATATTTTGGCTCAGCCCAATTTAGAAGCACAATATGTGTTCTATACTGAGAATTACTGCTGACTCAAACACTCAGTGAAGGAGCAACTTAAAGAACCGATTTTTATTTTCTATTTAGACTCCTACAGTGAGTTCATTTTCAGAACTCTATGACACTTTCTCAGTTACAGTTTCACATTTCACCTTTTAATATGTATATTAGAGATAAAGAAGAAGCTAGAGCTGGTGTGCATAAAAAGGGAGGACTTAGTAACAAATTACTTAATTGGAATCTTAATTATGTATCTCATGAGAGGAACATTTTCTTTACTTTAAATGAGATCCTGAGGCTTGCGGGTGCAGCTCAAGTGTAGAGTACATGCTAAGCACTTCTAGGGCCCTGCCTTTACCCCCAGTATCCCTCCCACCCCCCACCTCCACCTTGCTGAAAAAAGTAAAAAACTATCTGAGGCTCAGTAGGACAGATCATCACATGTAAATAGGGACTAACAATCCCTCTATTGTCCCTCTACTCCCAATAGAGGGAATGTCACTCTCTCTATTGTCATCATGGCCCTGTCCTCCTCCTAGCCTTGAGCTTCTACCTTGCTGACAAGCCCTCTCTGACCTCCTTAAGGGACTTCTTTTTATCTCTGAGTGCTTCATTTGTATCAAATTTCATTGCTTGCTTATTTCTCTCCTCTTCTAGATGACACCTCCTAGAGGACACACCTTAACAATATTTTGATATTCAATAAATGTACATCTGATGAACAAATGGCAATGGATTTTTGATTCTGCAAATATTCAAGCTTCTTGTTTTTTTTTTCCTTAAACTTTGGCCATGTTAATTAAACTGAAACCTTTGTTCAACAGGTCTGCCCAATATCTTCAGCTACATGTATACCTACTTCAGCTACCTAGCCTTGTTTGTCAGGACGATCAGTACTGTGCTCCTTGCCTCTCTAAGGAAGCCTCATCACTTTAGCTAGAACAGATCTACCACTAGTCAAAAAATAAGTGCTTGGAAATCCTGCTATGTTTACCTATTTGAGAACAGTATAAGAAATATAGAATCCTTGTTATGATCAGAGACTTACAAATATTTTGGGAAGGCAGGAGACTTGGATGCAAAAATAGAAATTATGACAATAATATAATTTTAATATTTTACAATTTTGAGAAGACATTCATATATATTATTTCACATCAGTATTCACCATTCCTTAGTGAGGTATTAAGTCTGCCTGATGTAAATGTACAATGTATTCGTTCTATATGGCAGGTGTCATTCTTATTTTGCAAAAAATGACTTTAAGGCCCATAAAGATTAGCTAGATCACAGAACTCACTGGAGAGGTGAATCTAGGACTGGAAGATTTACTTACCTAAGTCTCACCCTCTTTTTACTTTGTCATTTTCCTGCCTGTTGTAGGACCTTAGATTGGTTTCTCTCTAGACTGTCTTTCTAAGTTTCTATGTCCATTCTAACAGGAAAGTCCTCCTCTCCAAATCCTTGACAGTTATCTACTATCTCAAGTATCACTATTGCTTCATCAACAAAAGTACAGACCAGAATTTGAATCTATGTTCTGCTCCATAATACCCTATTCTTTCTTGTTAAAAATTTTGGAGTCTGTTAGCACATGGTCCAAAAATAAACTATTTTAGCATACTTTGACTTTGTATTTTTGCGCTAAGACTTTTCTGATACTCTGGTTATATATTGTCTCCTAAATAACAAGTATTAGTCTGAATATCAAGGGTACAGAATTGTGAATCACTTTCTCTGCCCTATCTGCTAGAATGATGTCATCACCATCACCATTATACCTTTCTCCTCCTCCTTTCAACTCACATTCATTGAGCATTTAACATGTGCCAAGCACAGTTCTATTTATTTCTTCATTTAGTTCTCATAAATAAACCAACCAAGTCAGTATTTCTATTTCATTTCATGGTTAAGAAAATTGAAGTCTGGAGAGATAAAGCAACTTTTCAAAAATCAGATAGCAAGAAAGTAATTAAGTAGGTAAAACTCTGCAAAGGGATACACAGACCAGTTGCCAGCATAGAAGGTGCATTGCATATTAATGACCATACACTTTCAAGAGCAGAGTTGCAGATCCTTCTACCACCTGCCCTCAAAATGTCCTGTACTTTTCCTTCACAGAACTTACCTCAAATTATCATCATATATTTGTTTTTGTGATCATTTGCTTAATGTCCTTCAATGAGGACAAGAACTGTTTTTGTTCCTTGCTTCTGTTCACCCAGTGCTTAGCAGAGTACCTATCACGTGATTGGCTCTATATAAATAGCTGTTGAATAAAGGATTCTTCTCTGGCACCATTGTCAAGCAGTTACACTGAAGCTTTCTTTATTTGTCTTAATATTTTAGAGCTCAGTGTAAAAACTTATGCAACTTATTTCTGGCATAAGAAAAGAATACACTGCTCTCCGTGCCTTAATCTTTGTGCTTTTGTAGCAGGATTATTTTACGTGGTGACCCCAAATAACTCCCACACTCTAGCTACACTTTTGAAGTGAACTAAGTCATCTTCACAGTGGCTATTTTTCATTTGTGTGTTTGGTGCATAGTTCCATAGAATATGGACAATATGGGGAATTTCAATAACATAAGCTGTTATTTTCTAAGGAGTAGCCAATATGTTTTGACATTTTATTTTTAATGGCAAAAACAAAACTTAGCCTTATCATTTTCCTAGCACACTGGAATTTTCAGAAAGACATTTCTGTTCATGTCCATTGACTTAATAAAAAATCAACTTGCTAAAATTTTTTTGCATCAAAAGTAATTTTGCAAATATGCAAAAAAAGGAAGACAGAAAAATTATGCAGACAGAAAAGATAAGAGGTATTATATTAACCTATTCAGTAGGAAAGTGTCTTAAGAGAGATAAATTATATGTTTTTCTTTTCAATGCTTCATCACACTGGGGGTAGTTACTGTTAAAGAATGATTTCAAAGTCACTGCATGAACAAGGGTCACAGAACTTGTCTCCATGTTTTTCTACAGAGACTGGGTTCTTTCCTCTGCATCAGTGGTTCTCAAGCTTTGGTACATATCAGAACAATTGAGAGAGACTTTTTTAACTACAAAATGCCAGGTGCCCTGCATAGAGCACAGATTTAGTAGAAGTCAAGGATAAGGTGGCATTATTTGCATTTTTACAAGTTCCAAGATTTTACTGATGTGACTAGTTCAAAGAAAGTACTTTACATACCACTGTTTTACACCACGCAGATATGTCATTCTTTTAAACTGTAATATGTACCATGACTGGTCATTTTGAAATTCTAATTAAGAGCTCACAAATTTGTGATAAAATTAGTAAGACATAGATTGATATAGATTATATTGCTAATACAAATCCAAGGCTTTTTCCACTATTCATTCTGCCTTGCCACTCACATCATTCATGACTAGTCCTTCACTTCAAAGGAAGGAAGGAAGGAAGGAAGGCAGGCAGGGAGGAAGGCAGGGAGAGAGAGAGAGATAGAGAAAAGAAGAAAGAAAGAGAAAAAGGAAAGAAAGAGAAAGGATGGTAATACAAAAAACAAAATAACCCATGGAACTCATTATATATCTTATATACTATAGCAAAAACTTGTATATAACATAAAAGGAAGAACCTCTCCCCTACTGTTGACCCAGTTTATGACTTATTTTCTTGTTTGTTATTGATTTATTTTGCTAGAGTATTCAGTGCTATAAAGTAATGTTCTCAGTCTGAGGTTTTTTTTTTTTTAATATCTAGTATTTCAGCATCCTCAAGTACATTTTCCAGAAGATATCCTCTGTCGGCAGGAACAGATGGCTTGGTTGATTGCTAATAGGACATGGAGATAATTGTTAGTAGGTTAACATTTAAAATGCAGTCCATTTGGGAGTCACCCAAAACTGCTACAGTAGTGACACAGCTATTGATGGCATGTGAGCAAGACTTCATGTGGTTATCAGTCTGTATTCCACAGCACCAAATTTATAAACTGTCTCTAAGATGTATACCAAAGTCCAAATAAAATTGAGCATTGGCAATGCTGTGTGCCCACGTTCCTAACAACTAGTCAGTTGCCTCATCTTATTTATCTTACTTGCATATTATATTTTTCATCTTTTGTATTCTATTCTATTCTATTTTCTATTGCCACCATCCTTAGGCAAGCCTTGATTAGCTCCACCCATATCTCTTGTGTTAGATTCCCAAATGATCTCAATCCTTCCAATCTCTACTCTTCCCAATCTGTTATAGTTTCCTACCTGATCAATCTCCCTGAATACAGTTATGACTCTGCGTTTATATGCTCAAAAAAAATCTCTTCGTGACTCTTGGTTACTCAGTAAAATTCAAATAGCATAAAACTCAAGTCTTTCTACCTTCTTTGTTACTTTTCAATCTACTTTCCATTCATATAATTCAAGTGTCTCTTCTAAGCTTCAGCATAATTATTGATTTACAGTCCTCCACATATTACCCATGCTTTCCCATCTCCCTGACTTGATACATGCAGGCCTTCTGTTGAGAATTCTCTTGATAATTCATAATTCCTCTTCATGATTGTCCAGATATCACCTCTTTCTTAAAGCCCAAATCAAAGCCATCTTTCCCATTAGTACTTCTTGCATTTTATCAGCAGGAAGAAATACTGCTCTTCTGAAATTTTACTCAATATTTCTACGTCACTCTTACAATCTTTATTTTTCTATTCCATCTTCATTTGCAACACTCAAATACGGTATCAAATTACGTCATTGCTTTCCTGTGTTTATAGCCTATATTGATTTCCCATTGCCCTGAAGAACAAAATCCTTGATCTATTAACAATTAGCATGGCTTGTTCTTTGTATTCTGCTTAAGTCCCTTTAATTCTGGCCTTCTACTCATTCAGTAAGAAGTGCCCTTGTTGTTTCATATCATGCTCTTCCTTCTACCTAAATTTATCCCTGTCTTCACCTAGTTCATTTATTTTACCCTTCAGAATTCAGAATTCAACTCACATACCTCCTCCTAAAAAAGCTTCTCTTTTTCTCTTGGTGAAGTCGGCATCTCTACACCTTTTCACTGCAGCATATACTACAGTCATTTAGTAAGGAACCTCTAAAAGGGTAGTGGCTATGTTTATCTCATTTCCTACTGGATTTACCTTGTCTAATACAGTAACTGGATACATAAACACTGTGTTAGTTTTCTATCCCTGTGACAAAATACCTGAGAGAGTCAATTTAAAGGAGGAGATATTTATTTTGGCTCACAGTATGAGGTTTCAGCCCATCGTCACTTAGTTCCCTTTCTTGGAACTGGGCTATGGAATGAGTGAGGCAGAACATCACGGTGGGAAGAATTTCATGGAGCAAGGCAGCTTATGTCATGGCAGACTAGAGGCGGAAAGTCAAAAGCAGAGATGAGGGACAAAAGATAGTTCTCATGGGCATGCCTCCAAAAGACTATGCCTTCTATTAGGGTCTCATCTCTTAAATTTCCATCACCTCCCAAGAGTCGTAAGATTTTGTATTTAGGGATTCATGGATTAATACATAGTTGAGGTCAGCTCTCTCCATATCCAGTCCTTTTCCAAAACCCACAACTCTGTACATTTCTGCACTGGGAAGCCTGCAACACATAAAGGAGATACAGTATTCCCAATCCAAACAATAATGTTGACTGAAGAAATATGTTAAATAATTTAAATTTAAATATGATATAAATATATATTATGGACCAATTCAAAGTGTTGTGTTTGTTTTATTTCCTATGTTTCTCAACTGGCTGAGATAAATTCCCTAATCTATTTTTGTAACCCTAACAATCCAGTCTTGTAAGGCAGTAAGTAGGTGCTAAAGACGTATGTGTTGAATGATAGAAAATTAAGAGAATGAACGAACTCACAAACAGACTGGTAAAATATACATGACAATTTAATCTTTCATATAATTTCTCAATCCTCATATCTATTACTATATTTTAATATATCTAGATATGAAAAATAATCTAATGTCATTGACATTTTATAGATCAATGATTTGTTGTTTCCTGATTGCTGTTGTTTACTGAAAAGACAAAGGGAAGGAAACAAAAGCACTCTTACAGTCTGGAAAAGGGACAGACTTGATATATAATGGCCAGGTTCAGAGGAAATGAACATTCCTTTAGTCCTATAACAATGTAAGAGACAGAGAGTGATTTGAAGTAGGCATAAGCAAAGAACACAGGGAATAAGAAAAGTCCTTGGAAGAAGAGAGTAATTGTTTCACTATGTTTCAGTTTCCAAAGAAAACCATATTAATTTCTTTTATGCTGGTAAATTTCAATTTAGTAATATCAGGACTGGCCTGTTAGCTACAGCATCTTTCCGCCACCGAATCACAGCATCCTCATCTTTACCATATTTCCTTTCTTCCATGCCAATCAGTCCTTAGGAGACCAAGCCCCATACAATCACAAGCCCTTCACTTCCTATTATCTCTGCTTGACATGCTCTGTGTGTGACCTTGGGCAAATCACTTCTGACTTCTATAAAATGGAAGGGAAGAGCCTGGTCTCCAGAGTTCATCCGACAGACAGTTTTCCTGTCCTGCTGTAAGTTTTAGTGCATGGCTGCTGGAGCTTTGTTTTCATTCATTTTATATTTCGTGTCCTCAGTATGTAGTGGAGGGGTCAGGTACAAGGGATAAAAGGAAAAAAGTAGAAAAAACTGATGTCTTAAAAGGTAAAATCTTTCCTCAAAAAAGAGCCGTGTTATATTGGAATGAGACTGTCAAACAAAACAAGTAAAATAATTTGGTATAATCGATATCATAAAGTACTAAGAAGGAAAAAAAAATAACAACAATTTACAAAAAGCCTGGGAGAGGAGCCAGGAATGTGGAGAATGGATTTGAACAAGATGCCAGGGAAGGCGTCACAAAGAGGGTAAAAATTCCCTGTTCCCTGCTTATCTACCTTTGACTCCTGGAAATTACATATGACTTGGGGTGCATCTTTGTGGACCTCTTTCTTCTTCCTCTTAAATCTAACTGTCCCTGCTCACTGACATTGCCACAGCCTTGGTTCCATTGCTATAAGTTCTTGCCAGGATTGCGAGCAATGCTTTCTTTTTGGTCTTACTATTACTACCTTCTCTAGCCTCCATCTTGTGTATTTTTCTGCAGATTATCTTCTTTCTTACAATTCTAGCACCTGTTGCTCTCTGAAAATTCCCTAATTATTACCTTCATTGATCTCTGACTCCTGCCTTGGTCTTAACTGTCACTATCCTTAACCCTGATCATGCCCATACCCACACATAAATACAGTTTTCTATGCCTGGTATGCCCTGGCCCCAGCTGCCTACCTGGCAAACTGCTACCTGCCTTCAAGGATCTACCCAAAGATATTCCCTCCTGGGATGCGTTCTTTCATTCCTCTGGGTGGAACTGGCTTCTTTCTCCTCAGCACTCTGCAGTTTGCACCTACCTTTGTGGCATTCACCACACTGATTTGATTATTCAATTCATTTGCCTGTTTCTCATTACCCCTTCAGAGAATATTCATTATTCATTCATACTTTGAACTTAGTAAGGTCTCAATGAAACTAATGAATGCAGAGAGGATGTGAGGAGAAGAGAACGTAAAAAGGGAAGGAGACTGCCAGTCAGTCAAAGAAATTGGGAAGCTGAGGAGAACAGACATCATTGATTCTTAAAAGCTGAGGATTAGAAGAAACCTTAAAGTAGCCCAAATTCTACAACTGCAGGCCTCAGCACTAACCTACCTTTCATTAGTCTAGCTCTGGCCTTTTGTCCCAATTTTCATAACTGGGCTTCTGCAAATCAGCCCCTACCTGGTGCCCCATTTCTGAGCTCTCCCCTTCTGTCTTGCTCCTTTCTGCCTGAATCTCTCTTTGGAGACCTGCCTAATATATCAGGTGCTCTAAAACGGGAACTCTGCATTGCACTTATTCCCTCTCCCTCTCTTTTCTCCCCTTTTAATCTCTGCCCTGACCATGAACCCAGGCAGGTGGCCAGAGCCCTGCTAATCCCTGACAGACTTCCATGTTTCTGCCTTTGAGCATTACATGCTTCTAGGTTCTCTCTTTGCCTTTGACTGCCTGCCTGCTGTGGCCACCATTCCTCCCATCCCCCATGCCATCTGACCATTCAAATGACCACCTGCTCTCCAAGGCCATACTCTTCTAATTCCATGCTTTGCCTCTTCAAATGGCTAAAAGAAAAAAAAAAAAAAAAAGAAAGAAAGAAAGAAAGAAAAAACACAACTCTGGGCATAAGTCTGTTTTGTTTTTTCTTTGTTTAGGATTTTTTTCCTTCCTTCTACTTTAAGCTCATGCATCTACTCATGCTATCCTTGCTTTCTGCTCTGAGATGACTGGGCACACTTTAATAGAGAAAGAGGGTTTTGGGGATATATCTGGGCTGATATAGTTCAATTTAACATGCCTAATGGCACTGGGATTCTGGAGAACTTTATGTAGTTTACAGTTTAATGCACTTATCTTATAGATAAGGACACCAATGTTCCAAAGGTATAGGGACTTTTCAAGGCTACGCAGATAGCATGTGGCAGAATCACATCTAGATTCCAGGTTTCCTGCATCATAGTTAAGATGTGTCCTTCCTCTCTACTCTGTCACCTTTACAGACCTGGCTTTCACAAATCAGAGTGTTCTGTAAATTAAAGATAGCGGAATCATTTAGAGGCACCTTGAAGAAATTAAAATACCCATAGCTAGCACATTTTCAAGCTAAATAGATCCTATTAGATTAATCTAACTTCCTTCAAGGACACAGAAAATATATGAAGAACTAGAAGGAGGAATTTGCTTTAACTTATTCCCAACATAATATTTTAAAAATTTCTCTTTGGAATACCAGTAAGCTATGATCTAGGGATCCAGAGAAATTCACCAGTTAAGAGATAAGGAGACACCAGAAAAGTTATTAATGAATTAATAAATGGGGCACGAATGGTATTACAAAGAAGACAATCTTGACACCAATGCCTTTAAAGACTAATTGATTGCCCAAAGAAGAAATGAAACATATGTCCAACATGTCTGGCTAGTGAAATAACAATTGGTATGTTATTACAACAAGTAGCCAGGCTTTTTTGGAACTCAGGCATATATTAAACAAGGTCTTGACTTCGGTGAGCTGAAAATTCATTAGGGAAAATGTCTGTGTGCAGAAATAATTGGAATTTAAGGCACGTAGTAAGTGTGATAGAAACAAGAAGGGATAGAAAAGGGGCAGAAGAAAAGCGGCAATGTCTTTCTACAACGCCAGGCCACCTAGAGCTCTATGGAAGCAAGGGCATCTGAGATCTGATCTGAAGGCCAAGCTGGAAGCCTGAGGGTCACCTAGCTGCCACTTCTCTTTTACCTCTGAAGTCCATGCAGTCATCAAGTCTGACAATTTTAACACCCAAAATATCTTACAACCTGCTTTTCTCATGAGCTTGTGCCTTAGATCAGGGCCTTGTCATCTCGCAGCAGATGTCTGCAGTAAGTCCCTGATTTGTCTTCAATCCACAGTCTCACCTTCCTTCAATTCATCCTCCACACTGCTGACAGAATGATCTTGCTGCCAATCTGATCACGTCACTCTGGAGTTTTAAAATCCTCCGATGACTCACCATTTACAAAGGCCTTCCATGATCTGCCCCTGTTTACTGCTTAAAGCTCATCTCCTGCTCTTCTTTGCACATTATGTTCCAGAAATATTGAATTCCCTGTATCATCCCTCTCCCTGCCCCACACACAGCCTTTCTCTTTTATGCCACCATGATTCTGGGGCTGGCTGCTTCTCTATTTTGCTCTGCAAACCAGAGTATTAACCAGAGTACGTGATTAACAGACTGATCATTCCCCACCCAGAAGGAATAAAGTTCTCTGCAGGACTTAGTAGGACTCTTTATGTGAATGATTTTCTCTCTGTATGATTTGCTTAGCAACACCATTTTACCCTAACATATTACAAGAGTGGACCCCAAACTTTTCTTAGGTTATTCAATTGAAGCATTTTTTTAATCAAGTAAGGGTGGTACTATTTCCAAGGAAATCATTAGGATCACCTTTGTCACCTTTGCAGACCTGGTTGTCATAGGGAAAATTACCTGAGTGATTAAAAAGAAAATTTACAAATCTTAAGTACATACAACATATTGGATGCATGTTTTACTTTCTACATGTATCCTATTTAATCTCTGCAAGAAAGGAGAAATCTTTGCTCCATTTTAAAGATAAAGACAATGGGCTTTACATAAACTGATTGCTTCTCCAACATCATTTTGTGAGAAGCATAAAAGATCCACGTCTTTTGTCTTGCCTTTTCAGTGCCAGTGTTGTAGCCATGCCCCCAAATCACTTTCTGAACCATTCTAAATCAACAAGTTGAATTTAGTGCAATCATTTTTTTCCTGATCTCTAAAAATGTTCCATTTGCATATTGTAGATGTGGCATAGCTCCTGTCTCCTGTCACCAGGAAGTCTAGAGGCAGACAGAGCACATGCTGTACAAGCAGTTTCCAGTCTGTCCTTTCTTAACATAGAGATTAGAACTGTGACTTTACTAATGCTGACTGAGAGCCTATTCGATGTAATGTCATTTCTTTAAAGAATAAAGACATGAATGACAAAGATAGGACTGGTATGTCGCAGGCAAGGAGAGGCACCTGCTCACAGGTTGCTTCTGGTAATTCTCACAACAAATCTATAGAGTACATATTGTTATCGCTAGCTCATGATGGAGGAAGAGGTTAATGCGATTCAACACCAATCAAAAGACTGTCGGAGGTAGCAGGTCAAGGATTTAAACTCAAGTCTCACACTGCAGAGCTGCTGGCTTCAATTCCTTTCTTCTAGAGCCATTTTCAAATTTCTACAGACCAAAGAGAGAGTTACCAAAGGCTATTAGGGCCAGTGACTGAATAGTCATCAGTCAATTTAGAAGGCTTCTTTGGCAATTTAGAAGACATGATATAAAACAAGATATAATATAAAACGTGGACGAATGACACTATTATATGAAAAATCAGTTTTAGAGTCAGTTTTTTGAAATATAAACCTTGAGGATTTTTGTTTAAGAGCTTGTGCATATACTGCTAATACTCTTAGAATATTGCCAGCTATTATTTTACTTATAATGCCATTCTCTTGTATCTTTGTTCTTTAAAAACAGTGAATACTGAATTTTAAAAATAAAATCGAATAACTATAAAAATAGTTATGCAATAAAAAAGGCAGAAAACATAGTTTCTTAGTAATCAGGGGTAAAATCTCGTCATGTGGAAAAATAAAATATTGGCAGACTTCTGAACATGGAATTACGACCCTGCTAAAGATTGCAGAATTTTATTTCTATCGTTTGGAAGACTCCAAGGACAAAAACAAAAACATGAAATGCTGATTCTAAAAACCCTTGACAAAATATCAGTCTAGAAATTAATATTTATCACATTTTTAGTGTTCCTGACACAACAGCTCTTATATGCTGATGTTTATGAATACAAATTTGCTGGCACTGTGGACATATATTATCTATTCAGAAAATAACGAGGTAGGCAGATGCTTTTCTATTTGTGATTACTAAAGCTAGAACTCTACCAAGAATAGACATCAACATTTATGACAAATAAAATTGAAATCAATGGACTGCATACCTTTTAGCTGCACACTGACTCAATTAATTATAATGAGAAAATAGACCATGTTTCTCTTAGCCAGTTATGGCAATTTAGAATACAACTATGGTATGCTTTTTATCTTATTTACTCCTAGATTAGTGTAGAAGACAAAAGATGGTAAATGGTGACTAGGGTTTGTCTATGCAATAGGATGAAACGTTTTAATTTGGTGAGGGGTGCAGAGAGCACAAGAGTATGTCCAATAGCCCTAGACAAAGTGTCTCTAGTTTCATATTATTATGACACATAGTTTCACACTCTAAGTACCACTATTATCCCAAAATTGTTGCTTTGTATTTTCTTTTCTTTAGCTTATGAATCACAGAAAATAACAAATAAAGTTTGCACTGATTTGATTTCTTCCTACATTTTTAAGAATATTTTTAGACTTATTTTCTGCTTGAGTCATTCTTTGGTTCAACATAAACTAATTGTATTCAGTACTATGGACTTGAATTTATAATCTGGTAAAACAGACAAGTGTAAGTTCCATAGCTTTACATAAACATTAAATGCCATAATGGAGGAGTACGTGAATTTATACTGGATCTATAATCCTTAGCATTTATAGTGGGAAACAGCTGAAATTTGTCTCATTATGTATAGTAATAATATCAATTATGGCAATGGTAATGATAATGTTGATGATGGTGATATCAGCATTAACTGAAACTTTACTATACCTGAGACACTGTGTAATGAGTTATATGTTCATTTACTCAGAATAACATAGAGAAATTACTAATATTAATCTCCATTTTAAAGCAACCTAAACTGAGTGAAGTTAAAAGATTTGCCCAAGGTCACATAGTTGCAAAGTATCAGACGTAGGGTGCAAGAAGATAAATCTTAGCTTACATAAACATAAACCAAACAGCATTTTAAATTGTTTTAGACCCCAAAAGCAGGAGCTAAGCCATAACTAGCCTTCCAAACTGGCCACTCCAAGGTAGCTCTAGGCATCCCCAAGCACCTGTTTCAAGAAAGGGCCCATCATTTTGAGCTTTAATTTCCCCACATTTTCCTACACACTTGGTCCCAGGACAGAATTTTAGCTTGTTTTGCTCTAGTCACATCTGTTCTAAGGAGTAGAATCACAATCTGTCATCTCTGGTCTACTGGAAACTTTCAAACATACTCCTCTAAAATTACCCCAGTTATTTTCTATAAATCCTGTGGAAAAAAACCCTTGCTTCCTTTGATAGCCATGACAACTATTATTATCTGCATCATGATATGTTTCACCTCATTTCACATCATACAAGCCCTTTGAAAATTAGAAATTAAGTCTTTCAGTCTCCACAAACTGACACAATGCCTGACACTGAATCACATAAATGAATGACCTATTCATTTTCATAGGCTCAGAGCCACTGCCTCATTGATTGGATATACTTCTTGCTGAGAGATATGTAAGTATCTTGGATTTACTCTTTCCTACCACACCTCAGACCTTGCTCTCTCCTTACTGACATATGCCATGAGGAGAAATGATTATGTCCCTACCTGATTTTTCAGATAGAAAAAACAGCATACAGCACAGAGTAAATCGAGCTACTAGTTTCACATTGGCATTTGACTTAAGCCTGAGACTAATTAAGCACTACCCAGGACAAGAAGAGGTATAAGTAAAGGCAAAAGAGTTTTTAAAGTAGATGACATCTCTGAAGAACATCAGGCATCCCAGAGGGGTTAAAAAAATGAGGCAGACCAGTCTTGTAGTAGCACAAGGATAGTCACCAAAGACATCTAGAAATGTGATGCAGTCTCATGATACACTCACCTGTAAAATGCATAAAGAATTTATGGGTAGTGAGGACTGGTGGCACACGCCTGTAATCCCAGCACTCGGGAGGCCAAGACAGGAGGATCATTGTGAGTTCAAGACCAGTCTGGGCTACAAAGTGAGCTCAAGACCAGCCTGAATGGCATAGCGAGACCCTGTCTCTAAAAGACAAGGGCTAGGGATTTAGTTCAACAGTGTAAGTGCCTGCCTGGCAAGCACGAGGTCGTGAGTTCAATCTCCAGTGCCAAGAAAAAAAAAAGAATTTATGGGTATATGAATGAAATAGATGTGTGAGGTCTAATCTACCTGTTCCCAGCTTGCCTTCCTGTTTTGAGGAGTCTCTGAACTTAACAAACTCATTATGGGATTCACATTCAGGGTCTCGGAACACAATCAATACCGGCTGACATCAACTATCAGATGCATCAGTACTTGAAGAAAAGGAATATGATTATCCCTGATGGGGGCAGCTCAGTAAACCCTTCTGCACACATCTATCCTTTTCCCTGACAGATATGGTAATGCAGAGGTTTTTTTCTTTAGTGTAATCATCAACTCAGACATTCTGACTCTTCTGGGACAGAACTAGCTGAAGGCCTGCTGGGAACCCTCAATTTCTTTCTATAGAACATCTATTATGTGCCAAGTCCTCTTTCTCAGGTATCAAAGCTAATTTCACAGGCAAACCCAACCAGTCCCATGAATACATCTAACTTTATGAATGCAGAAAATATTACATGCAATTCCCATTGTATTCTTCAACTTTTTAAGTCTCTAAGTCAGATCAGCCCATCATCTGTCACTTGAGTAATGTGTAACTCAGTTTCCTCACCTGTAATACAAGAATAGCAATATTTGTCATATAAGACTAATGTAAAGATTATACAAGTGAATACATTGGAAGTGATTAGTATAGAACCCAACCAAAGTGGATGTTTTTCAATTTATTGAAGTCATCACTATTAATGAACTATTCAGCAGAACCTAGCTATGTGAACATGATTAATTATTGGCTTATCAAAGATGACATAAACTACTAGCAGGTAGTTTGATATAAAATGTCTATTCTACACAGCCATTAAGGAAATGGTTCATTCCCTATTTTGTCAAATATATGGTTTCAATCCACAAACTGAGGCACAGAGTCGAACCAACTTGCTGATATCTGTAGTAAGATTCAGTCTCATTATTTTAAAATAGATCAGTATTGTAATTGGGTTAAACTTTTCTCCTTAGCTTTTATCTCAATAGCTTAAATAGCTATCCTTTGATCACACTGCTTAAAGCACATATCAAAATGTAGTAAATAATCAAGACCGAACTATGGAATGATACTCAGAGAAAATGAAACAGGAATAAAAACAGTCCTGATAACATAGATTATTTATAAATAATCTCCCTACCTTAGAATGCTGCTACAAAATAGCTTTTTGCCACTTCAAGGCTTTACTGCCTTGATTAATTATGAAATTATGTTTAATTATGTATTTTATTATGCATAAAAAATATAAATTACATACCTGATTGTTCATAATTGTATTAAAAATATGTATCATTTATTCTTGAAAGTGCAAGACTGCTTTCAAGATGGATAAGACTGTTGGAGGAACAGAGTATGGATGGAATTAATGGTTCCCACATTAATCATTTACTTTATGAAAATGTGAAGGTCATTCGCTACTTTAAGATGCCTTCTGAATTTCTTTTGCAAGATCTAGCCACTGAATTTCAATATGCAAAGCAGAGAATTATACAATGTGCTCTACTATTCCCCTAAAGGGATACAGCTTTTATTTAATAAAGATGTTATTCTAAAAAGCTTTCCTGTGGTATTGTCACACACCAGAACTTGTCTTGAAAAGGTGATTATTATTAGCAAGGACAGATGACTTGTTTCTTTGGGTAGAATTGTGAATGTCATTGCATGTGTCTGTGAATTTTCTCAAAGGCTGACAAAGATCACATTGGGAAATTTATACCCTTTATTAAGCAACTTTCTGGAAGTATTGCACTAAAACATTTTTATATTTTATCTATTATTATTAGCACTAACCAAATAATAGGCATTATATAAAATATTTATATTATAAAGTCTTCATATTATTTTCCCCTATCTGATATGAAAACTTCAAAAATATGTTTTGCTGAAGGCCATGCAGCTGGGTAAAACAACTGCCAGACTCCACAAGCTACTCTTTCATTATCCATGAATCTTTATCATCATAGGATTGAGAATTAGGATCTGAAATTCCAAGGTGGAGTTTGGTGCAAGTTTAGCTTGGGCTGGGGAAGCAGAAGGGCAGATTCTGTACTCTCAGGTTTGGCTCAGTTTCTGATAGTCAAGATGGAAAACCAGTGGGCAAAACATTTGCACCTGAAAAATAAAAAATGGACTTCATTCTGGCTCCATTATTGGTTTGACTGTTTCATTACACCAAAACTCATATTCTCATCTATAAAACTGTGGTGATAATACATACATATGTTGAGAGGATCAAATGAGCTAATCCTAGGTTGAACACTTTCTTCAAAGTTCAGAGCATCGTAAGCCATCTACACGTTACCTGTTGCTATTACTGCATTTCTCTACATTCTCGATTAATTTTGATTACTATTTTGGATTTCTACTAATTAATCATTAAGTCTTTTCTATTCCTTTCCCTTTTCACTTAAAATCTATATAATACTGGGCTGGGGATCTAGCTCAGGGGCTGGGGATCTAGCTTAGTGGCCTAAGTGCCTGCCTGGCAAGCACAAGGTCATGAGTTCAATCCCCGGTGCTGAAAAAAAAATCTATATAATACCAAAAGATTAATACAATCTCCATCTCCATTTTATTCCCCAGCCTTGACATCATTATCCCCTTCCTTCATGATTCTATTTCTAGTCTCTTTTGTTCTATTTTAGTCTTTCAAGATACACATCAAAAATAAACTTCACAATCATTACTCCTGGGTAATCTAAGAGAGAGAGACAAGTAGACAGAGACAGAGACAGAGTGAGACAGATAGACAGACAGAAAGACAGGCTGATAACATTTAATGCGTTTTAAGAAAAATGTTCTCCAACCAAGAAGAAATTGAATCTCATATTTTCTATCCAAGCAAATCAATGTTTCAATAAATGTGTGCTATGGGACATCTGTGGACACACAGAAAAGTTGCCTTTTATTCTTTTACTGTTTTTTTCCTATTTAGGAAGTGAATGAAATTTATTTTCAATAAAAGCATTCAAAGAAGCAGTAGACAACTCCAAGGAGCATGAATTAGAATGAAAATTCACTAATTTGAACTAAATAGGAGCAATAGTGGCCTTAATTGTTGACAATTCTGGCTTAAAAACCGTCTTCTACAGAATAAAAAAGCAGCATGCCTAATGATTAAGAGCCTATGGTTTGTGATAAGACAATTTGCGATATAAGATCGTGTTCTGCACGTACTGTCTGTGCAATCTTAGCAAAGTCCTTTAAGTGTCTGAAGTCTGAGTTTCCATGTGAAAAAGAGAAATATTTCTAAATCATACACTATGCCTGGGGTTATGTGAGATAATATAAAGCATTACCTTTACACAGGGCCTGACACAGGCTCTGCACTCAATAATAGGTTGCTGATATGATTATTAACATTTTTATCATCTTATAGTACTGCACATTAAAAAGAATAACTTAAAGAAAATAACTTTTAAAATGCCAAATATTGACTCCTGTGTTTTTTTGGAGAATGGGAAAGAATAGTTTATAATAAACTGATAATAACTGAACTATAAATTTGGATTCAACCAATACAGATTGAGCATCCGTAAACAAAGCTATGAAAAAGCCACACAAAACTTAAGTATATCTGAGAAAACAGTCACAGAAAAGTGGCTTCCAAGGTTAGTTTGGTGTCTAGCACATGTTAAGTATTTTGTGATTGGTTATCTAATTAATAGCGTGGGCATGGTGTGGCTGAGTGGAAATACTAAATTTAAAGTTTCCATGAATACTTTGCTTGGATTCCTTAATTCACACTTCCCATGTGATCTTGAGAGTCATTATAAATGAAATTCTATTCTCTTACCAGTTAAGTAGGGATAATAGTATCTACCTACATAATTAATAGGTTGAAATGAAACATAATTTAGAAACAATTTTGCATCAAGCCTGGTACATTGTAAGTGCTGTGTGTACCTAGTAACTACCACATGCAGCTTTCCTTTCCATGTTCCCTGGCACTAAAATCTATCACATCTGTGATAAACTCTCTAACCTGTACTAAACCATCGCAGTTGTCTCTGTACTACAGTCAATTTTGGTGCTTGACTGCAACGAAACTTGTCAAATTCGACACACATTTTGACCCACAGTTTTTGTCCTGATCATTCGCATGGTACTTGATGCACCATCCAGGACTTGTGGGGGTTAATTACCTTGTGATTTTCTACTTTTTCCAGCCAAAACAATTTGTTTGGTACTTATTGTTTCTGGTACTTGTTGGGCCCCCCAAAATCAATTAATGAATACCAAAGTACCACTGTATGAATACTTTATCTTCAGCATTTCTATTCCTCCCCAATTTTTTATCTGCCTTACAGGTAAGCTTAAAGATCCAGACTCTGTATTATTTATTCTAGGTGTGAACCCATTTACTAGAGTACCAAAAGATACCTCCCAACCCTACTCATGCTCCTCTCCTTACCCACCTTTGTCACTCTTTGTCCTCTTAAGTGGTAGTTTTATATCTCTCCTCACTTCTCATTTCTCACTGTTCCTCCTGTCATCTTGTAAAACAGTGCCCCAGTTTATGCATTAATGTTTCATTTTTCAGGCTTTTAAATAACCTTAGAATCCCACTTTCACCAGGAAACCTTCCTAAATGAAACTCATAAAACAAAATTTCTTTATTTGCTCAATATCATCTGTGGATAAACTTCTTATTTTCTAAATCACACTCCAATTACACAATTAGGTCATCAATAAGCTTTTATTTATGCCTCTGGTTTACATGCTATATAAATTCTTTTGCTCGATTAAAATGCTGCGTTAAAAGCCGCATATCAGCCCAAGGTTTTTGTAACTGTAAGGCGATAGGAATATGTTCTTTGACCGGAAGCCCTTGGAGTGTAGTAACTGTTTCAGTGTCCAAAAGTGCCCTATAAACAGCCTGCACTATAGCTCTACTGTATGGGAGTGCATATACCTTATTTATGTTCGGGGCTTTTGTACAGCTTTGTTTTGCCAGCACTTTCCATACATCCTAGCTCATAGTAAGCCTCAAAGACACTGAATAGAGTATCATTTTCTAGTTTAGTTCTAAGAGTACATATGGGCTTAAAATTCTTTAAGCTGAAGTGACTATGCAAAGGAGGAGAAAAAGAACACAAATACTGGTTCAGAATAATATCTGGCTGTTATTTCAGGGGCTTTATATATGCCATTTTATTTAGTCCTAACAACAGCATGAAGGTGGTATTAATATTTTTAAAAAATGAGAGATGAGGTTCAGAGACATCAAATAGCTTACTCA
This sequence comes from Cuniculus paca, assembly GCA_004365215.1. Classification (NCBI taxonomy): domain Eukaryota; kingdom Metazoa; phylum Chordata; class Mammalia; order Rodentia; family Cuniculidae; genus Cuniculus; species Cuniculus paca. Next base: position 6,262 of record RJWT010005087.1, on the reverse strand, counting down.
AAATTAAAATGTAAACCAAAGCCTGAGTTTGGAACTTAGTAGCATGTATGCTTTTAACCATCACTATGCTATTTTTTTTCTCCCTGTTGGTTTAGAAATAGCTGTAGTTACCTTGTGTTCCTTAAATGAGGACCTAGCTCTTTAACCATTCTATGAATGCCCCTCCCCACCCCATCTGGCCCAAACCTTCCCTTCCAGATGCAATTCTTAGTATTCTATTTTATGCTCTAATCTCCAGCTAGAATAAATATGCTAGTTTCCCTCAAATGCCTCTATTCCTTGACTTTCCCTGTTTTCTTATCCTGGCACCCTGTCCTACCTTCTCATGCCTATCCAAATTTTTTTCCATTCTTTGTAAGTTGTTTATTTTCATTATTCTCCACGGACTGTTCTCACCTTCCAGGATATACTTATGTGTTCTCTGTTGCATCCAAAATTCTTGGTTTTTTTTAGAGACACAAGCTGCTTTGTGGTTTAGTTGTTAACTTTACTACCTTTTACAAACTCCTTAGGGACAAAAGTTTCCATCTTGTCCTGGTATATTTAATGCTTTACATGTTTCTAGGTCAAACACGTACTAACACTTTTGTAAATGTCTAAAAAAAAAAAAGAGAAAGTGGAGGATTGGGAAGAGAGAAAGAGAAAAAAAGAGAGGGCAGGAGCAGGGAAAGAAAAGTAGAATGGGAGATATTTGGTGGCTCGTGTAAAGTCCCTGGTGTTTAATTAACTCAAATCTGCTTTAGTTAGAAATTAAAATGCATTTGAAGTTCTATACACACTTTCAAACACTTTGTATTCAATAATATGTACTTAATACATGCTTAATATCTATTTCTACACCTGGGAGAAATTACACTAACTAATGTAATAGTATTTTATCTTCCTAAACATTTATGAGCTATAATATGAGGCAATCACACCAAGTGCTTACGAAAGTACATTATATTTATTCTGGACATCATTTAGAGTGTCTAGAATGTACTGTCTCATGCAAAACAACCCTCAAAAGTCCTTCAATTAGAAGCCCAATATTTGAAAGAGGCAGATAGTTTTATGACCTTCTCTTTTTCCACTGCTGGAAACACATAAACACACACACACATACATACACACACACATGCACAGAAAGAAAAAAATTCTTCCAAATTACACAATAAATCCTCTCTTCAAATCTCCACCACAGACTAGCTCAGGTTTGCAGGAAAGACTGTGCCTGCTTTCGTGAGAGGTCTGTCTCAAGTGTGAGGTAATCCCATTATAGTCATTGCAATTTCTAGCCTATGTCCTGAGCCTCCTGCCGACAGAAGGCTACCTCGTCTCGTTCCTAATTAAGAGCAAAACGTTCTTCCCAAAACCACCTTCATTATTGCACACAGCATGCATACTCTACCAAGTAATACCCTCACATTCTGGAAGAATCAACTGCCTCTTGAATCCAAGGTAACCACCCCAGAGTTAATTATGTCAATTAAAACCTTCTTTCCTGTATTCAGCAGAAGTCCATTTTACTAAAACAACAATAGGGCTATATGAAGAAGAAACCTTGTTTACAAGGAAAGGTAATTACAGAGATTATGTTTGGCTTAGCAACACACACACGTGCACATGTGCACACACACACACATATCAAATAAAATCAGGAGAAAAATCTTGCCCAGCCAAAAGAAAAGGATCATGCAAACCTTCTTAATAAAGTAGATGCTTACTTTATAGATTTTTTGAAACAATGAAACAAGTAAAAGGGAGCCTTATTTGTTTCCCTTTGAAAATGTAGCTTGCAAGAACTGGGAATGTTCAAAACTCTTTTGTAGCAAAACCTCATGTTAGAAACCAGTCTCCTTAGATAACCAACCTTGTGACTGGACAAGTCTGTTCTCTGAATATGAATTGAAAACAACAACCAGGTAGCCTCAATTATAATACTCCTTAGGCTGTTTCCTGCATTAACATGTACTGAAGGCCACATGTCACTTCTACCTGCTCTGACCCTGGCAGGAAACAGTTGGTTCACTTTATTTCACCTAATACCCTCCAGGATTACCAAATGCCTAAGGCACAGAAATGTTACCCAAGTGAAATGTCAGCAGGAAAAATGTATTAAGGTGCTTCTAATCAATGAGACTCTAAATGGAATTTTATTCCTACTATTTTCACTCCTTCAGTATAGACCATAGGTAGTCCCTGCTTAAGACCAAATAACTGTCCCCCCCACATTCATATGTTGAAATGTAATTCCCAATTCAATGGCTTCAGGAGGTGGAGCCCTTGGGAAGTGAGTGACTGGGTCCTAAGGGTGGAGCTCTCATGGATGAGATTGGTGACCTTATACAAGAGACCTCAGCAAACTCCTCCCCTTCTACCATGAGGTTATATGGGGGGAGGACGGCTGCCTCATGCCAGGAAGCAAGCCTACACCAGACACTGAGTATGCTGGCCCCTTGACCTTGGAATTCCTGGTCTCTAAAACTGAGAGAAGTAAATATTTGTACCCAGTTTATGCTATTTTATAACAACATTCCAAACTAAGACTGTTCCTTACCGTATTTTTCAATGAGTGGTTCTCAAAATAGGGTCCAGATCAGCAGTAGCACCTGAAAATTTAGCAAGAACTGCAAATTCTTATCACGCATTCCATCCACACACACGGAAACTACTGAATCTGAAAGGAAACACTGTGGGTGGAGCTCAGCAGCCTATGTTTTAATAAGACTGCCAGGTGATTTTGATGCACGCTAAAATCTGAGAACATTGTCAAAGTCTCTTGATGCATCATCTTCTTGCCTCTACTCCTGTTCATCTCTAATATAATCTCTATACCACTACTAAGTTTCTCTAAAATGTTATATGTTCCTTTCTCTACTTGCCCCTCCACCCTTTGTGACACTGGTACTCCATCCTTCATCAAATAAAATTCTAATTACTGAGGTGCCAAGCACAAGATTTTCACTGTCTGGTCACAGTTGACCTTTTTGAAGTTACTTCTTCCCACGTGCCTGTGCATGTGCTCTGCTTAGGCCAATACAAGCCACTTAATGCCTCTTAAAAGGCCAGCAATAAAGTAAAATTATGAAACATAAAAAAAAAAAGCGCCACAATCTTTGAGGAATCTGTACTTACTTCTGTTTCCCATACTCAGAATGACCTGACATCCTTACTACCTTTGCTTGCCAAAATACTCTTACCCTGCCAGTTCCTTCCTGGTCACCATCCTACTCTGTGGCCTCTGCTGGTCCCACCCCTTTCTCTGCACCTCTCTCTTTATAACTCCAAATCCCATTACATCTACAATAACTACTGTCATATAATTTTGTATATTAGAATTGTCCTATTTTATGGCTGTCTGTTTACCTCTTTCCCTCACTAGCTTGAGTACTTCAGAGTTGGGAAGGGTTTCTGTTTGAATTATGTTGCCTTCATAGACTTAGTTGGGAACAGTGATTAAACAAATGCATTGACTTTTGAGTACTAATGTCTACAGCACTGCTATGCTAGTAACTCACTCCTATAGACTGAAAAAAAGGTAAAGTTCAGAAAAGTTAATTTTTCTAGCCAGTAAAGGCAAAGTTGATTTAAGTATAGAATTTTCAGGCTCTGAACCTAGTATTCCCTCAACCACATCACAGCGTTTTTTCCAAATAAAGATTGGAAATGTTTTCACATTTTTCTTATATGTAGTTTCCACTGTGTGAAATAAAAACAAAGACTTGGATTATGGTTGACTTTTGTATAGCCAAATATTGAATATATTGATGGCAAATAGCTCTTGGCCTCAGTTTTATCTGCAAAAAAACTTGGCTATATATTACTTAGAGTAGTAATCAGTTGTTATTACTATTTTTGACATTAGTGTAACTGTTTCCAGCCATAATAATCTATTATTAATTGGGATCTTTCTGTTTGATTATGCTGTCTCACAAGTCTACCTCATTTCTGATCACATAAGCAATGCTCTTGAAAATTTATTTGACTGATCATTTGCTATAGCAATGGTGTCAATTCTCATTCAAATGTTTTTGAATGAATAAGGGTATGATGTTGACCACAAAATCTTTCTTCTCACTGAATATTTAATTCTGGCTTCGAGTTGCCAATCAAAATTCCTAAAGAGGATGGTTGAAACTGAATTTTTCTGTTTATAACTAGATATACACATTCTATTTCCCTAATTTTACTCTTGGTTGGTGCAACAAAACCATCATGTTGGTTATTATTACTGTCAAATTTATTTTACCTTACCTTTTTACCCTTAAATTAATAAATGCTAAAGAAGAGTTTAATTAGCTAAAACAAAAATTGTTGTAATTAATTTACTAGTTACATTACAATCCCTTGTAAAACATTTATGTTGCAGTAAATGGAGTACCCACTTTCCAATGATCATGTGGCATAGCTAATTTGCTACACAACTAAATATTTAATTACCACTCTTAGTAAAGCCAAAGGTATTCAGCTGAAATTAAATTGCATTACTTGAAAAAAAAACTTATCATTAATTCTGAAGTTATAAAAATTTATCAATTAAATCATTAAAATTCAAACATTTTTAAATATTTCTGAAACATTCTCAGAATAGCTATAACAGATAAATGGAACTATTGTTATAAATTGGCACACTTTATGGCAAGGTTGAATGGTCTGAAAATTTTTATACATTAAGACTAATTTTCAGATGGGTATGGAATTTTCATTAGAGATGATGAAATTTATAGAAATGAAAAGTAGTGATGGTTGCTCAATACTCTGCATGTGCTAAATGCCACACTGTATATAAATATAAATATAAATATCAGCAAAAAAAAGATTATATTCAGGTTTGATCACTAAATGATACTTTGTCTCACTCCAGGCACTAGGATATTTAATAGTTCAGCTTAAATTCAGTTGTGTCTGTTTCCTGCCTTGCATTTGTCTACAGTAAGAGATGAGTTAAAAAGTCCTGTAAATTCCCAACGAACCTAATTTTTCTTTTTAATATCTGAAATGATGTACTCCACAAACACTAGCTATCTATTACACTGATAATGAAAATGGGTAGAACTGCAAAGCATACTGCTTTCCTCGCACTGTTGCAACTGCTCATGTACTGCCTTCCTTATCCACCACTGAGTATCTTCTTTGAGTTCCTAATAGACATGGTCACCATCACACTTCCTGTCCCAGCATTGTAAGGCATCTACTTAATGAATAAATTTATGAATTTTGAGATTATTTCAAGTTACTTGAAATTAATGTCTAGTTTCTGTGAAGAAAGTAGATACATTTCAGAAAGACATATTCTGTCCATGATCAAACTGTATAAATGATAATTAGGTAACCATGTAGAAAAAGAGGCAGTACACAATCAAGAACACAGAATGTTAATCAAAAATGCAAAACAGGCTATTTTTGCTATTTGAATATTCTCATATCCTTACAACATTCTCTAGAAGCAGAGAAGCATACAAAAGTGTCTCTATCACTGAACAGCAACAACAAAAAAATTATGATGAATATCACTTCCTTTCCAAAAGCAGAGCTGGAGCTTTGGGAGGCAGAAGTTCATTACGCTAATTAGAGGCCCTTGCCCTACCTCCTCAGAGAATGTTCTCTTGGGTGGATATGAACGCAAGTACTCTCCAATAGATGATTTTCAAGTTAATGACTCAACAACCAAAAGTCAGTAATCCAAGCATCTCTTGTGAGATCAGCTGTTTAAATCAGAGTTGCCTTCCAAAACTGCTGCTCAGTGAAACTCAGGATTGCTGTATTAAGACAGAATTTTGCTTGCCCAGCCATGCTGATGCTGTATAGCACATGAAATGTTCAAAGTCATCCTACTGTAAACCGAAATTAGAGTGAGAAGATGGAAAGATTGGCTCATCTGTTGGCCAGGTTCCACAGAATCATACTCATCTCATATCTCTTTCCTTTATCCTGTTAAATTATATTCATATACAAGCTTGAAGATAATGCCCATATAATACAAATATTTACTCACTGTCCTAACAACTCTGTGTGACAAACACTATTCATCTCATTTCATAAATAGGGAAACTGAAATACACAAAGTTTAAGTAACTTGCTCGAGGTTTAATATATAGTGAGAGATGGTGCTGCAGTTTGAACCAGGGAAATCTGATCCAGAAACTATGTTCTTGAATATTCTACTCTTCTGCCTCAATATGTATTTAATAGAAGTATTAAACACAGGAACAGGGCCAGGGATATGGGTCAGTGGCACAGCATGTATAAGGCCCTGAGTTCAATTCCCAATATAAAAAAA